>DWAN01001147.1:0-18907 GCA_018230445.1 Heliconius hewitsoni
CTTAGCCTCGACACCAGAGCGAAGAAATGAAAATATAAATTTAAGTAAATATTTCGAACATTTATTTTTTGTTTTATTTAAATCGTTTCATAATAAAAAGGTATATAAATGTAAAATATTTTGTTATAACAAAATTGGTACAACATAATTGGCTGCAAGTTTCCAAAATATTAAAATTATAATGTTATTAGAAATAAGAAGTTCATAAATAAGCTGCGTAGTTTACGCGGGCGAAGCGAGGAGCGGGTTCCTGGTTTGTGGTTGCGATTAGTTTTCATGTTTTATATTGTTTTCATACATCTATTATACGTAATTATTTTGCACAAAGTAACCTATTTTTATTACGACTGCATTGTTTTTCATATTGTTGCTTTCTATTAAAATGTATAATGTAGGCAGAAACCCAAAATCTCACGCTCTCATACGTGGCCGTATAATTATTATGAAACATTAAGCACCGCTTTCTAATTTTTTCTCTTAATTGTTATGCAAAATGTTACATAAAGACCTATAGTTTCATGTTGTATCCCTGGAGAAAGACTACGAAGAGGAAACATTGTTATTTATTTTTAACCGACTTCTGTAAGGAATTTATCAATTCGACGGTATTTTTTTATGTTTTTTTACCTTGGAACTTTTAGCTGGATGAACGGATGAAATGCATGGGTTTTGATGAATCTTTTTTTATTTGAAAGCTGCTGTTACCCGTGTTTGTATTGTGTATTTGGTCGATTTTTGACAATGTTATCGACGAGAAAATCACATAAGTCTTAAATTTGCATTAAGTATATGTGCGACAAATGGACGAATAATTCAATATCTTGCTAACCGATTTCGATGGTTCTTCTTTTATTGGAAAAGATATACTTCAAGGGTAGTTTGATGAGAATTTGATTAGGTTCCGATTATGGGATCCAGTGGAAGTAGTTTTTTTTTGTTATTTAATAATAAAAGCATACTTCAACTGAGAATCAGGTAATTTCAAAGTAGTTATCTGAAATCATAATGAACAGAATAAAAAACGTCAACGTTTTGTAAAACTCTTGTAGTCTAAAGCCTAGGCAAAACTTTCGCCGCTATAAAAAAAATATTATTGAAAAAAAAAGCACAGTAAACAACTGTTATATAAACACTATAATTCAGTTAAAAATAAAAATATTATAATGAAAAATAGAATGAAAAATATACCTCCATGATTTTTATTTTTTAATTAACGTATTAAGCTACCTAATTAATACACAATTAAGAATTCAATTTGCGAAATATCAATTAAGCTTAACAGATGACTGATCTGCCAATACTGTCGGTTACGTGGGTATTATGTAACTTAAATCAAATTGTACGTTATACGTATACTTAATACTGTATAACTATAGCTTATCGTTTGCTATAACTCAAGACTAAAATAAGTCTTGAAGCCAGTCATAGCGCAGGGGCACAAGCGTGCGATTGTAAATGTGATAGGTTGTGGGTTCGAGTCCCACTACGACCACTACCGAGGAAATGAAATGTTTATTATTTTCACTTCCTCGCTCTGGTAACGAGTTGAGTTCTGTGATAAACGGGAAACGGAGTGTGTTCACACTAGGTTCTCTTTTACTCAGCCTACCCTGCTATGCGCGGGATATAGAATGAAGTTAATAAAAAGTATTGATAATATATACGGTTTATATTAATATGTAACTACATATTGTTTAAGGGGATTGATATTAGGTAGGGGAAAACGGGGCTGGTCATTTGTTTTATAAAGTGTTATATTTGTTAGATTATTTGATTGAATAAATACTAATTATTTTAACTTAATATAGTTAACAAGTGATTAGATTTGATATAAATGAACGAAATTAAAGATAGGACATTACATTACATGGGGCAAAGTTTTAGACAGAAAAACAAACAACTGTTTAAGAACAACCATAGTAGACAGTGACATATATTTATCAGTAAATAATATATTATTGTGTCTACAATGCAGCCGTTTGCCTGGATATTAAAAAACAACAAAAAACCAAAAAAAATTAAACATTTTTACAGTATTAATCCACACGTAGGAGAGAAGATTATGTTTTTAGAAAATAAATACACCGATACGTTAATTTTATACTTTTTTTTAAATGTGTTGAGTGGCAGAACTCAACGCCGCGCTTTGCCTCGAAACCAGAGCGAAGAAATTAAAATATAAATTTAAGTAAATATTTCTCCTCGAGTGGGGGTCAAACCCACAACCAGTCGGTTTTACAGTTAAACTTTGTGCCTCTGCGCCACGACTAGCCAAAAACAGCTTATTACTAAAAACTTGCCGATTGTCAAAGTAACAGCTTATTACTAAAAACTTGTCGATTCTTTTTGTATTCGAATGTGAAGAATCGAAAGAGACAACCAGAACGATTCGCCAATAGACTATATAGGCGAATCGTTATCTCTTTTCTTTTCTTTATGCACTTAGATTAAAATATGTGGCACAATCCAATATTTTTCACAATTAGCATTGTGAAAAGTAAACGATTTCTTTAGTTTTATTTACTGCTTAGTCGTTAAACATCTTTTGATATTTTTCCGCGTTTAGTTGGAACTGAAGAAAACTCAGACTCTGGCGCCACTGCCTTCCGCGCCGTACGAATTGGTAGTTGCATGGTTAATTGTCTCTTTCTACTGTATCTGTTGTCATTTTCTGATTACCGAAAAAGCTACTGCAGCAACGTAGCTGTGTTACAACCAGCCCCAGTCTCCCCTACATCTTGATTATGAAGACTCTAAACATTATTATTACTGTAATCTCTCGAAAAAAATAATCGAATTCACTATCATCGCATGAAGCTAGGCTCTGACCTGCGCCATATTTTAGATATCTTGGTTACCTTTTAGGTAAGCTTTATAATTTTTATTTAAGTATATAACTAGGTCATAGCTTAAAAAATCTAAAATCATAAAGAATACATACCATACAAGAGTAATGTAAAACATATAAAAAATATATATTTCAAAGTAAATTCTAAGATCACGCAAATGAAAAGAAACGCTACATACTTTTTTATTATCTCCCGACGTGTATGCAAATATGCCTAAAGCTATATTTATTCAGACGGCGGCGTAATTAAGGAAAAATCCCTTTTTTGTGAGGTTGAGTATCAACGAGGTTTTTTTTTGTTTTTTTTTTGTTTCACCTTTCTTGCTTGTGATGGAGAAAAAAATTAGATAGAGTTCATTACTATGTTTTAAGTTATCGCTTAAACCGAAGCTTCCACGAATGCGTGGAATCTATTGAAAAACTATTTTAGGCTGACCCCAGAAAACGACAAAATTTTTAATATGAAACATTCGAAGAGCTTTACGCTATGAAAAAATCCTAGCGTCAAGCTCTCTTTCCGGGACATGGCAAGGAGGCAGAAAGACAGTGTTAAAACACTCCGTTTGCCACTTTCGGTCCATATGTTAAGTTTACAGTCAGACGCTGTGTCACTGCGTCACGGACGGGGTGATGTTTGAAACCAAAACTACATGAGAAATCAGACTCTTCTCAACTAGATGATAGTAAAAAAGTTTTAATAAGGCCAGTCTTGTCGATGATAATCATGAATGTCTAATATGCATTATACGTATGGAGCATTTGAAAAAAAAATATAGAACCTGATATAACAATATTAAAGCGTTGTTACTCAACGTCGTAGTATCGGCAGGATTTTATTTGTCGACCATATATGTAGATGAATAATATACATATGTATCTTCAAAAAAACTAGATGTAAACATTTTTTTTGGCTCAACAACCATAATGCTTAAACGTTTTGAATTGGTAAAAAATCTTATAGTCTTTAAAAACGCTTATCTAAAGGGTTTTTCGAAGTTCTTTTTTATCGTTATTATATTGTAAGAAACCAGCGAAAGGACCATTTTAGTAATAAACCTAAAAAGTAAGAAATTTCGAAATTCCCGTAGCTTTCTAGGAGTGCTTAAAAATAATTGATAATAGTATCCAAACGGCATAAGTATAATTTTGTTTCATAAGCATAAGCTGTATTTTTTTTATATTCTTTAAATAGGCAAAATATTAAAATATCTTCAACAGATATCATAATCAATCGGGTTACATAAATAGATCAGATTCATGCTGTAGTCCGCACTTAGCAGGGTATGCAGAGGTAATAGAACTCAAAGTCGCCCTGTGCCTTGACGCCAGAGCGAAAAAATGAAAAAAATATAAATTTCAATAAATATTTCATTTCTTTGAGTGGGGATCGAACCCATAACCAGTTGAGTTTACAATCACACTTTGTGCCCCTGCGCTACAGCAGGCCTCAATTATAATTATTATTTAATAACTTTTAAAGAAAACAAACTTTACTAACGTATTTGTAATAATCACTGTTCATCATGTTTCCTTCAAAAGGTTTCAAATATCAAAGTGTCCAATATAACATTTTGAAAATGACAAATAAGAGGCCTTCATTATCACCAACTTCTGAAAGGTCTCGAATTAATCAAATGGCGGCTATTAAGTGGATTTCCCTACCTATAGATAGCTGAAAGAGATATAAATTCAAAGTTTAAATATGAAACTAACTTTCATTGAAAATAAGTAGATGCCCGTTATTAAGAAACACAAGTTTATTCTCGGAGACCTTTTTGTTTTTTAGCTTATCGGTATATCCCGCATATAGCAGGGGAGGCACAGGGTCATGGGAACTTAATGTTAAAACACTCCTTCCTTATTAACAAACCTTAGCTCTCCTTAGAATTGAGTGTTGAATGACGGAACTTAACCCCGCGTTTTTGCGTCATTATCGGCGCAAGGAAATAAAAATATAAAAAAACATTCCTCTGAGTGGAAATCGCACTCATAGCCGTCGCGTTTACGTCACACGCTTTTGTCCCTATACCTTTGCCTTTTTTTATGTTTGCCTTTTTTTATCTTATCAAAAGTATTTTATTAATTACTTACATTTAATTACATAAATGGTTTATTACTTAAAGGCGGTGGTCATGGGTTCAAACACCACAGTCCCTCATTTCCTCTCTCTGAATATAAAAACTTGGCGTTGAGTTTGGCTACTCATATCGAATTCGTGTTGAAAGTGCAGATCGAAGTGTCTTAACATACCGTGCCATGCGGAAAATGCGTGAAGCTGCTTATTTTACATCGACCCAATAAAAGCGTGCTTAGAAACAAAACAAGCCTCGAAATTAACGATGTAGTTGCAAAGGAGGTTGCAAATTAATCAGATAGCAAAGTTATTACTTGGTAGCTATTAGGTGATGTCATCTTGTCATCATGCTGTATATAGGGTTTTCATATTCCCCCGGCATTTTCCTTAAAGGATGAAATTGAGTTTGTCACCGCCATGTCTACCACTCTGCATAATTAAAAAGGTTATTTTGTTATTCTCTGGAACTACCATCGTGGGGTTATTAATTAGTTTTCATTAGTAGACTTTATGCGTTTTCTGCAACAAACAGTTTAGGATGTGGGAGGCTAGCTTAAGTCAGTATATATTTTACCATTGTAATAAAAGTAAATTGGCATATATATGAAAACATTTGAAAATAAAAGTAATAAAAGTAAGACCATAATAATTTTCCAGGTAACCATAAAAAATTCTCATCCATATCACGATTACGACTATTTAAATAGGGTATGTAATTAGTTCAGTCATTTTTTTTACGAGGATTTTTCTTTCTTTCTTTTATTTCATTTGATTTTTATTATTCGAATCACTACTTTCATTTCAAAATACTATCATTTTAAAATATCTCGGTTTTATTTTTATGAAAATGACGTTTACCTGTTTCTAATTTACCGTCGATTTCGCTTTGTCTAGTTTTATTAGATTTATCTAGATGGAAGAGTCCAAATTTATACATTGTCCACATTGTCCAATCAGGCCAGACAATGAGGCTTGAACACACAACCAATGGGAGAACATAATAGAAGCCTTAACCTGGTCAAATCTGTACATCGAATTTAATATATATAGAAGGCTTATAGAACTCTTTATTATTTTGTGATATAGTCAAAATGATTGTATAGACTGTAACAATTGTAAAAAAATACTGAAACGAATCCAATATTTCACTAGATCTTCCAGTTATTTTTTACTGAATTGATAATATATACGTCAGAAGTTAGTCTGAACTTTGGGCTATAAATGGTTTTAGACAAATAATCTCTATTGTATTATATTAAATAATACACACTGTTCAGCGTTAAATGCTACCGCAAGCTTGGAATTGAGTATTGATATAGTGATGTAGTTTGGACCTAAATTTGGCTTAAACTGAAAATTGGTTGTTATTGCTCAGAAATGCAAACTTTTATATAAATTAATTTTACCGTCCATATTTTCATACATGCATATACCTTATTATATAAAATTATAAATATACCTAATATATACATATATCGACTGTCGTGGGAATTTAGTAGGTAGATTTTTAAGTTATTCATATTTCCATTTCCATTTTGATAGACAATGCGCGGCTTTGAGTTCCACCACTCAACATGGTATGTCTCGAAAATTGAGCAGAAAGTCGGGAACGGTGAGCCTTAACACTAGGTTGCCTCTTCCTATCCCGCTATATGCGGGATACAGCGTGAAGATAAAAATATAAAAGCACATATAAATCTACACTCGCAAGCAAGTAAATATGCAAGGACGCATGCATATGTCCAAATATACTAAATATGCCTTATGTTATGTACTAAACATGTTATGTACAAAACATGCGACACACATACAACACCTATATATTGTAAGTACTTGGTATAGTCTAATGAGTTAGAACTAACCGCAATGGGGTAACGAGGATTCCTTTCACACCGCCCCGACGCTGTCAATTTGCCAGGGATTTTGTTTGAAAGTAGCGACTTTAGTTCCACTAATACGTTCTGTTTAAGTGCTTCCATTAGTGCTTGTGTTCTTATTATCTCTTTCCTTAAACTTTATCTTTAAATATTTTTACTTTAGTAAAGCTAGTGAATGTTTTTCTCTAAACATTTTTGTAATAGAAATCTTGTGAATGTTTCCTTTTTGTTGTAAAATCGTAGTTTGTAGTTACTTATTTACATACGACGTAAAACTTTACGAAAACTCTTAAGTTCCCCCGTTTTTGCAACATTTTTCATATCTATAATGTGCCTCAATAAATGGATTAATTTATCCATTTATTATTATTCATATCATTATTCTTTCTCCAATTAATGCAAAAAGAATTTTTCAATTCTTTTCAGTAGTTCATGAGATTAGCACGTTCAATCAAACAAACTCTTTAGTCTCACAACATTAGTGTGGATAGTTTAGATCAGAGGTTCCCCAACCGTTTTTCTCAAACACCACTTTTAAAATTTAACTGGTTCCGGTGAACCCCCCGTGGCTGCTACATTTCTTTCATATTCCCAAAATTCGACAAAAATGTAAAGATAAAGTCGTAGATATATATGGAAATTAGCGATCATGCAAGTTCATATAAGATTGCAAGCACACACGCCACAAGTCCCTTTGCTTTGTCCATTTGCACGTCTGAACAAGTGTTGCAGATGGCGGCGGCGGTAGTTTCGACACGTTGTACTGAATATGTTATAGGTATTTACAATTTTTTTTAAACACTATCTACCTATGTTGATTGGTGAAGTCTAGCCAATATTTTAGTTCTTCACTATTGAAAACAGATATTTTTAAGCAGAATGACAAAATGTGAACCCTTTTTGTCACGTCAACGGAGACCCACGTCGAGTCTCTTGTGGTCCCGTGAATCTCTGAGGGTTCACCTGGACCACTTTGGGAACTAAGGGCTTAGATTTTATGTTTTCATGTAAGTACAACTACGAGTTTCTAATGCCCCTACATCGGAAAATTCAAGAATACTTTTATATAAAATAGGTTGTTTCTATTCATTTTATAAAATAGCTCTAGACCATTTCCTGCGATATCTTTGATTACAGTCAAAGTACAAGATAGGAAACCATATTATATACTATTTTCCTAATCATAAATAAATTTCCAACATCAACACTTTTACTTCATTGAAAGTTCTTATATGGTAATATATATTAAAAAAAATCTGTTTTTTTTTTTCAAATTTATATGAATGCAAATTCGTCGATTAACCGCTGGGCTCCAAAAGCTGAAAGCTGTTAATGGTTACTTGTTTTTTTAAAGTATATAGTTATCTATAGAAACATTTAACGTACTCTTAATAATATCAAAAGTTTCAGATATCATAATCATTTTAGTCGTTTTAATCTTTTTGAAAGATTTTACAATATTTATTTTTAAAATTGAACTTAGCGTGTTCGAACCTGCGCCGCTTGTTAACCGTCCAAGCGCTCTGACCACTAATCCATACTTAGTCATCAAACTACGTTGAAATTATTTTACGCTTGTTAGAACTTATTTATTTTGTTAGCATCTCTGTAGGGAGCTTTTTACAAATCTCGGCTACCCAAAGATACTTGACTTACGATTTTGATTTAGCAAGAAAGAATTCAATTTATTAAATATTTTTAAATTTTTAAGGCAAGAGAGAATGCTACATTTCGCTTCTAAAACACAGCACCAAAGATATCGGGAGGAAGGTTAGGTAAAAAGCATGAGGACCTCCTCGGAGGGCATGTATGAAGAGGTTGATGACAATGGACGAGGCGAAAGAGGTATGTAGAGACCGTAGCGTTTGGCGCTCCGTTCTCTTTGACAACCCCGCTAGGGATAAAGTGTGCAGTTAAGTTAAAATTTTTTAATCGTTCCACAGTTTAGGACAAAAAAATGCTTTCTCGAAGAGTACTTTTTTGAATTTCGACGATAGCGATGACCATAAACTTCTAAACAGTATAAAAACAATATGATAAAAGTCCAGAAATTCTTTCCTAAAACATTTTAAACGGTACTATCTTCATACCTACGCTACGGCGTGCACCCAATATGTAGCGTTAGCATGATAAAGCGACGTTAAGTGCACGTGTTCTGAATTAATACCGTAGTATTAAAATTTGATCAATCGTGTTCGGAATATTTTTACAAATATTGTACTTGGTAGATCTTAAAAGTATTTTTAAATTTGTAACCAATATATTTTTTGACATCTAACGTCTTATTATTGTCAATAATTGTAATGCAATAAGTAATGCCTTTGGTTTGGAAAAATGAAAATATTTTTTAAATGAATGGAGAACCGTTTCAAGATATATATTTAAAACTAAAAGACACGCTTAAAACTAACTACCACTATTAAGTTTCTGGCACCATCATTACACCAGCTATACCAATTGCTACAAGGGCTATAGAATGTGCTCGGAGCCATAAATTATGTGAGCCTAACTCGAGTGGTTTACTGGTAACGTCTAAAGATTCCCTTTATTTAGGTCCAGGCAGTTCCATCCATCATCAGGTCTCGATGACACCTGAGAATTTACTATGTAATCATCATGAAACTATATTAATATTAATCATCATGATTAATATTAATATAGTTTCATGATGATTACATAGTAAATTATGATGACTTTTTATACACTTGCAATACAAGTAGGCCAAATTTTGTTACAAAGTTACAAGACATCCTACTTTTTTGCCTTCCGATCATGTCTCAATGGTTGAAAAGTGAAGATCAAAATATTACACTAAGTATTTCTTGCATTCACGATGCACAAACTACTTAGGCTTGGTGAAGAAAATGTTACTGAATGGAATTTTGTACGCATTGCCTTATGCCTTGCATTATTGTTAACTTAAACAATTTAGAATCCAGACATTGATCAATATATTTGGTGGTGGTCCGATATGATTGATTCTTTAATTATCATTAATTTGCATTTAGCAAGCAAAACTGATTTACTTTTTTTATTTATAATATTGAAAACAATTTACGTTTGACAAATTTATATTTTGAAATATGATTTTTAACATTATATAAAAATGAAAATATTATCAAATTTTAATCGTCTTTCCCGCGCAGGGTCAAAGCGGCCTCGAGGGAAATTTGTATACAAATCTAATTACGGTTTAGTATATTCCCGAAGTTTTGTTGAACCGGACGTCCGCGTGCGATTCTGTTGTAACATTCTACTAACGTTTGTTTTATTATTCATATTGAAACATAATAGCTTTTGTAAATCTTTGACTTTTCAATAAATTTGGATTTAAGACGGTTTTGGAGACGTGATATGAGATACAGTTAAACATTTAGTTGTGTAAGGAAAATTACGCAATTTAATTTAATAGAATAATTAATTTTCATCCTTTACCTACACATGACTCTATCTCATATTTCCTATAGAAACTCTGAATATCATAAATAAACAAGGCTTAAATATACCTATAACGTAAATGATCAAGGTCTAAAAAATCGTTATAGTTATAAAGTTCTACAAATACCGGCATTTTGTTTACCTTGTTTCTGGTATACAGAGTGTACAGATATAATTTTATTCATTATTTTGTTTGAAAATATCACTTTCATTTTTAGAAAAATCTCTTTTATTTTTATTGTATTAAGTTTTTATAGAGTAGTGAAAACTGTGATTTCATTTAAAGTAAAAATAAAACACAGCTTCACGCTATATCCCGCACACAACAGGGTATGCAGAGGGACCCTAGTGTTAAGACACTCCGTTCCCCACTTTCTGCCGAATTCTGGAGGCATTGCGTGTTGGGTGGCAGAACTCAACGCGGCGCTTAGCCTCGACACGACAAAGAAATGGAAATATACATTTAAGTAAATATTTCCTCTCCTCGAGTGAGGATCGAACCCAATCGGTTTTACAGTCACACTTCGTGCCACTGCGCCATGACTAGCCTCATTTAAAGTAGTGATGACTTTAACGCTCTTTATATCACGATTGTAGAGGTAATCTAGTACAGAGTACAGAGATGACATAGTAGGACACTACGTTCCTCACCCGATGTTCAAGACGTTGCGGATTAGTTGAACTTAACCCAACGCCAAACTTACTCAAAAAAAAATACTGACGTCTAATAAAGAGTTATTTTAGAAAAATAAACACATAAAACTTTCAAAAAAAGGTTATATAGCTTTTAAAATACGAACAATTCTTTATGTATGGAATATTTTTTAAAATATCTATTAAGCAATTCTTAAACAAATGTTTTATGTTCTTTTTAGGGTCCATACCTTTTAAGTAAAAAAGGAACCCTTATAATATCCTTTTGTTGCCTGTCTGTCAAGAGACTATCCCAGGAACGCTCGGAGATATCGAGTTGAAATTCAAACCATACACTAAAATCTACATTTATTTACAAAAAAAATGGCCGTTTATACCGCAACAACCGCGTATTTCGACACTATAAAGGGAGTCAAAATCAATAGGGTATTTTTGGTTGAAATTTGGCAGCTAGTTCAGTAAAAAAATTGAAGAATTTATATTTGTGGATTAGGAATGGATAGGAATACATACTAGCCTTAAATGGGGGGCAAAATTTATTAATACTAAAGCCGCTAGTTCAAGTAAGGCATCAGATAAAAGAACTCTGGCTTAACTAAATCTAAATTTCAAAAAAAATTCGAGACCTCCAATTTTTGCACAGGACCCATGGTGGGTGAGCACGACTCGCACTTGTCCGATATCTTCGTTCTACGATCGCGAGTTACTAAGAGTGTTGGACTCGCCATACAGTAGACGGAAGGAAAAAGGTGTGGTGAATCATTACTGCGAAAGGGATCCGCACGAAAGTATACCCTGTAGTGAATAGAGCGTATATTTATCCTTTTTTATCGCTAAAATAATAAACCTCGAATAAACGCTTTACCCTTATCACATTTATTGAAACAATAGCTTATAATGTTGCCTGACTGACAGTAGTTTGCACTATGTTTATTAAACTAAAATATAATTAATGTTATAAAGGTCTATTTGGTTAAACGCGTCAGTCTTAGTAGCTATTGCATCAAAAATTGTTTTGTTAGTTCTGTGCGGCGTTGATTTTCGCCACTCATCGCTGCGCTGCGACTGGCAGCATGTGCATGTGCAGCATACCACGTGAAGCTAAAAAAAGTTTTGCTGTTATTTGTATAAAGTTATAAATTAATATTGTGTGAAGTCCTTAAGTGTTTATGTTATTGTATTGGCCCTATTTCTATGTGAGATTAAAATGTGTTATTTATTTTCGACCATTACCATGATTCTCTGTTCTCCACATAACACACTTTCTTTAAACAGAAACACTATATTAAGTAGAATACAATACTATACTTTATTAAATCGGGCGGAGGAAATGATAAAGTTATTTTCTTTCCTGAAAAAAAAAATCTTATTAGGTTCATTCAACATTTCATACAAAAATGATTATTTTCAGTTGTACATATTAAATATCCTTTTTGCATTGAAATATCAAAGAGAACATTTACTTGTATGGTATGATGGTAACTCCAAGCTGAACTCAAAAAATGCAATATCAGCTTGCTCTGATTGCGTCAGATTGTGCAATTTGCCAAACTTGAAATGTAACACACGTATATTTCCATTTAGTTGGCATTCTCTCGTGTCACTGTAAGCAACCTCATGAAGTAGGTAACTATGTACAACAAATGAAATATTTAGGAATATAGCCAAATTATTATTTTTTACATTTTTACTTAACGATATTAGTCCTTGCAGTTATTAAGTTAGTACCAGGGTAGTAACTAGGTTAATCCTAGGGCTGCAAGCAATCTAAAATTTACGACTTGCCAAATTTTCCGTTGAAATTTAGGTCTTCGCGAGTTATGACAAAATGGAATGGGGTCTGACTAGAAACAAGATATTTATGGATTCGATCACCATCACCATCCTATAAATAATTTTCTTTGTCGCTCTTGTAGATAAGGCGTGGCCTTGAGTTCATAACTCAACACGCAACGTCTCAAAAATCTGACGGAAAGTGTTTGAAACGTCAATGATCTCCCAAAAATATCATCACTAAATATGTATATGAAATTATCCCGGTTTAAGAGTTTCATTTAAAATTTATAAAAATAGTGATAACCAAAGATCTTCTTCAATAGTAAATTTATATAAGGTCATTACGCTTTTACCATCCACTGGTTGTTTCTTAATAATAAAAGCTTTAATTTTGTCTTCCACATGTTTTTTTGACTTCCTTCTCCTCTTCCGTATCACAGCGAGGGTAGATAAACGTTCTTTTCCGTATCTTTTAGATTTTTTATACGGCTATATATATGGGTATATCGATCGAATTGATAAGCCTAATATATTAATACATTTTGTTTGTACAATTTGTTTTATTTTGATAGATTTCATACTTACGCATGTTTTTTTATATGGATCTTGCTTCATGTTGTATCGTACATATAGTAGGGTCAAGAGAGCCTTCTGTTATGTACTCCGTTCCCCACTTTCCGCTCCAATTTTGAGACATTGCGTTTTAGGTGGTGGAACTCAACGCTGCGCTTTATCTTGTAAGCAGAGGAAAAGAAAATATTAATTCATTCATTGTCCCGAGTAGGGGTCTAACCCACAACTGTCGCTTCTACAGTCATACTTATATTGTAAAATTTTATTGTAATTTCTAAAAATACTATAATTATTTTTTTTTTTATTAATCATGCTGCTCCTGTCATAATTATAATAATATAAGCTATGTATATAAAATAGTGTTACAAAATGATCACATTTTTTCTGTTCAAAGAACAAAGTTAATATAAGGTTGATAAAAACAATAAAGTTGGCCGATAATTTTGACGATAGATATATTAGTTCAGGTTTGGTTAGCTGTTCAGACGAAAGGAAAAAATATAGAAAGGGGTAATTTCATACTCATTAATTAATATGATATTCACTAAATTCAATAATATTTTTTCTATTTTATTACAACATATTAATATATTTAATACATATCTTACCTTTATGTGCGCTTAGACATTTAACATATACGAGTATATGCTAGTTAGTTGGTAGCTTAATTAGGCCAGACTGTGTCCTTACCTCATAGCTGCTCGGGTTATATTAGATTTGTTAGTTGCTACTTATGCATGTCAATAGTAAAACCACCAGGACTAGGTTTTAGTGTAACAATATAATATATATATGTACTTTGACTTAATTAAATGATCCTAAAGGTACTGAGAGTATGCGATTCATAACTTTATACATTATAATACGATTTCTAAAAAACACCTATTTTTTTGATCTGGTAAATGAGAGCCGTCTTTAAAACTTACCACTTAATATTTTATGAGTATAAGAAGTTATCAAATATGAAAATAGTGATGAGAACCAGAAATTTTCACCATTTTTTTTTCAGGGCAGGGCGAAAAAATATATATAATTTATTTTATGCCCCTCAGTTTGTAGGCCCTCGTGGCGCAAGGGCCTACAAAACACCATTGTGCAATGGTGTCATTATAACGTGAGGGTTGTGGGTTCGATTCCCACTCGCGATAATGAATTATTATTTCTTAATACTTTCATTTCTTCGCTCTGGCACCAAGATCTGCGCAGCGGGCGTTGGGTTCCGCCTCTCAGCACGCAATTCGGTGGAACACTTTCCACCGAATTGTGTGCTGAGGGAACGGAGTGTCTTTACACTAGATGCCCTGTGTCTCCATGGTGTGTGCGGGATACAGTATGATTGTGATTTAATTTTAATTTTAGTTTTTGACGTGTCACTTAATTTTATACATTACAAAAACAGATCTTTCAGAATCAAGTCAAAGTCTGGAAGCTTTTGACGAACTCTTACACACTCCACACTTCACAATAAAAAATGCAGATTCAAAATACTGTATAGTTATGGAGTATTCTCATTTCTCATATACTCTATTATGCAGCTTACAAAATCTCTTTGTAATACATCACAAAAGAACATAGTCTTGTGTTATTAGAATATTCTAGACATTATTAAATGTCACGCGTCACAAAGGATCTCTATGTTTTGTTTCTTTTGGAACAATTAAAACGGTTATGTATTATATTATAGGTCGTCATATTTACATACAAATATTTTTTTGGTTTGTAGATGAGATTTTCTGGATAGTTTTAGGGAATTGGTTCCAAGGTATGTGGCGTATATAGAGGGATTTATGAATGATTTTAGTGTAAGTTTCGGTATGTCAAGCGTCAGTATGACACCAGACCTCCTTAGGTCTCTATTAATATATTTTTATATGTGTTCTCCATAAAACGTGACATTGGCGATGTAATTGATACGCACGCTCGAAGCGCCGTAAATTAAGAACTGAACTGATCTGAATATTATTAAACTATAGGGGTACTGCGCCGACCGCTTGCTTTGATGCTGATGAACCTAGAACGTGAAGTTAATCAAATATTTTTTTATACTCCGTTATAATAATTTGTAGCATAAGCTTATGATATTAAAATGTACTTAAGCTTCATTATCGCTTAATAGACCTTCTTTCATTATTTTATATAATTATGATTTTTAATAAAGAAACGCCGACTTCTTCAATTTCGACCGGATTCCATAATCAGAACCTAATCTAACTTTCATCAAACATCCTTTGAAGTGTATCCAATAAAAAAAGAATCATCTAAATCAGTTGGCGGAGTAATAGGTTATTTGTCCATTTGTCGCGCACGTACATAAGGCATATATAAGACTTATGTGTTTTTCTTATGGATGCCATTGTCACAAATAAACCAAATTAGTACTAGCTTTTAAATAAAACAAGAATCATATAAATTGGTTCACCCAGTCAATACTTCTGAGAGAGAGAGAGAGAGAGAGAGAAACGTAAAAAAAGAAAGGAAAAAAATCCTTACGGAAGTCAGTAAAAAATTTAAAAATTAGGTCGTTAAGGCGATGCAAGTTTATTTTACTTTTATTTTACTTGTGAAACATGGTTCGACATCATCGTTCGAACAACTATTGTTAAATATTAGGTACATTAGTAAATTATTTATATAAAAAGAGATTTATATTGAAGAAAAAACTAACTGCATATACAAAATTAATAAGTAAAATCAATTACTCTATTCAGCAAATTTATATCATAGAATTATTAATAGCAGCTAGTCCATCCTGCATAGATGCAGGATGGACTAGCTGCTACTAATGTATTAAAAAAAATTGTAGAAAATCAATAGTTGCTCCCATCAAGTAAAATGTTCTTGTATTTTCAGTAGAACTACCTTTCGAACCGCGGCAGCCGCAGCGAAAAGAGCTATTAAATATATGAGCCTAAACTCAAGTGATAAGTTACTTCTCAAGAGGTCGACTATTTAGATCCTGACTCTATCATGAGACCATTTCGATGGGACCATATTGTTGTTTTATCATCTAAGCTATGTAATAGCTGCAAAATTTCATTAAGATAATTATTGTGTTATATTTTATTTTTTAGACTTTATTGCATAGATACAAAGTTACAAACAAATGCGCTGCCTTTCAAACAGTCATCGCATCTACACTATCTGTATACACTCACACAAATGTAAAGCTCAGCTTAGGCCTCGCGAAATGTACCTAATTCCATGTAGAGCTAATAAAAGTATGTTAATATCTAGAATTTATTTATTTGATTTAGTTTTCATAAAATAAAGCATACAGGGTGGAAGTGTCAGCGTTCCTGTTCCCGTAATAGCATATATTAATTAAAATAGCTCAACAGTTTAGACGTAGGATTTTTTTTTCATTTCACGATGTTTATCCATACCTGTATTTCGTGTGACGCAGTTACGCATAGTCACCAATAACGTAAACCCTACTACAAAAATACCGCCAAATACATACGACTTGATTTCGGAATGAGGCGTATACGGCGGTTTCCCTTTGATAGGATTATGTGTGCGTGCGTCGTTCTTGACAATATTATATTACAACATTTTTTTTTATTTATTTCGTTTGAACACGTTTTCATTTTTGGGAACAAATAATAATAATTGTATTAGGCTTTTATAGAATAGTTAAAACATTGGTGTCATTAAAAGTAGTGCAGATATTTCCACCCTGTATTTACTCGTAAATCACCTTCTATAAAGCATAGCGAATAGGTTCGCCTTCTCACTAGAGACGCCAATACACCGGTAAAATGGTTCCATCTATTTATGAAATAATGAAGCGTGCAGTCCGCACTGTTAGAAACAACCATCGTTTGTTTGTGTGCCAGGATACGAGCAATCAACCAATTTAGAATGAAATGCTACGAGTATGCCTACTGCAATGTCAATAACGTTTTTTTTGGTCTTAATTCTTAACTCTTTGATACTTTTGCTTACTTTTGAGAAATAAGTGTAATGAGTCTAATATCAAATTAGTTTTTTATCTTACTTTTAATATCAACATTTCTACGCATGGGATCGGGCGTCCCAATTGCGCTATGGTCTGCGCTACGCTTTGGTGTTAATGATGCGTGAATTAAAAATGTAGCTTCAACTGTATTCCGCACATAGCAGAGTAATTAGAGGGAAACTGAGAACCTAGGTCAGACAATCCGTTGTCCACTTTCCGCCGAATTCTGGATGCATTATGTGTTGAGTGGTGGAACTCAACCGTAACGGTACTTAGGTTACCAGAGCGAGGGAACGAAAATATGAATTTTATATTAGTTCCTCGAATGGGAATCGAACCCACAAACTGTTGCGTTTTCAGTCACATGTTTGTGCCCCTCCGCTCCGACTAGCCTCGTCCTCCTGGTCTGAAAAAGCTTATATGACTGTATAAAAGGACAAAAAACCTTTGTTATAAAAGATTTTCATATAGCTACGTTACCCGTACCTACTGGCATAGACAAATTTGTGACATGACATAATTTAGCTTGAGAGATAATATTAGATAATAGACAAATATTTATTGCTATAGCTTGAGAGATAATATTAGATAATAGACAAATATTTATTGAAAGACTTCATGATTTGTCCCGCATATAGTAAGCAGAGGCATAGGTAAGTAGAGACAAATATATGCAGAGTGAAATATTGCGAAATGAGTGGCGGATCTCAACGCCGACCTTTTACTTATTATTTTTACCATAGTGAGAAAATGAAAATAATTCATTATGTGAAAACCAAACCTCGACCGTGTTTACCGTTAAACACTGTTCCACTACAGCCTCAAATAACTTCTATTCATCATATCTCTAAAATCTAAAAATATTTTCTTTGTTTCAGATTATATGAAAATGTACGATCCTGCTACATTTCTCACTAAATTCTAGTCGTCATGAGGTGTATAGAGTGTGTTCGTTTGTCACTGAGTCCCTTTTGCGAACGTTTTCTATGAAAATGGAGAAGGTTAGCTGATCGAGGAGTCAGCCGCGCAAACCACGCAAGCGGCTTATTGGGCGCATCATGGTAAGATAGAATTGAATTAAATATAAATTATATTTTTTTTATTAAACATCTTTTATAAAATAAGAGTATTATACTAAGAGAATATTTTAAATTCTAATAAATAAATAAATTCGGCAACACACCTGTAGCAACTCTGGTGTTACACGTGTAAAGCTATTTTCCAATTCGATTGTTACATCAAATTAATAAATCCAATTCATTTATTTCTTCGCTCTGGTAAAAACATGAAGCGCGGTTGAGATCTGGCATCCAAAACGCAATATCTCGAAAATTGCGTGCAAATTTGGCAACGGAGAAAAAATACAATTTACAACTACAACAAATATTAATTTTCAAATAGTCTACTATCCTGCAACAAAATAGATTTTCATGATACTTGTTAGCGAAAAATATTTCAAACGAAATCGCTGAAGCATACTGAAATCGATGCACCGTAATCTGATTTTACCAGCAATTTGGAAGAGTTTCGGCGAAATCCAATAACTACGGTAATCGAGTGAAAAGTCACGAGTGAAATTTCGTCACTAAAAGTAATTATTAGATAAGTTTATTATTATGTGAAAACCTAGCGGACAAAAGCAAGAAAACGAACGTTATCTATATATATAAAAGGACATGTACCTGACTGACTGAGGTAAGACTCACGCA
>DWAN01001148.1:0-18907 GCA_018230445.1 Heliconius hewitsoni
CTTATTATTGTATACGCCTATTCGATATATAAATTTGTTTACTTAATGTTTTTTGGAATTTTCTCTGTAAGTGATTTATATGTAAATCTTTTAAGAAAATAAATGTCTTAAACCGTATATATCACAATCTACTTTTTTGCTACCTTAGTATACGTCGTAAAGCTCATCGTATAACGAAAAGTTTAATCAATTCATTTTTATTATATAAGTATGCACTTTTGGCTTAGAATAAAAAGTATTACGAATGAAAAAAAAGATCAAATAGAAAAAACGCAATTGGATCGGTACAACATAATGTATTGACGTTCGCGTATAGATGATATAATTTCCCTTTTTTTAAACAACTTAAAATGTACTTTTACAGTTACAGTTATATTCTAATAAATAAACGAATTTAGGACCAAGTCTATCAACAAAAGACGTTGTCTGAGAAAATTACAGGATAATATTATTAAATCACTTCCAAAGACATGTGCCCCAGAAGTGAAATTCACAGTCAATTCATGATATGAGCAAAATGGATTATCTACTGTAGTCTGGGTAAGGATTGAATATAAAAGCTCAGGGCATAGACATATAAGATACTTTTTTCGGTGAGACAAATATGATAAATAAGTGGTAACGAAAGAGCTTAAAAATGTAAAAGAAGTAGTTACCTATAGAAGATTT
Source organism: Heliconius hewitsoni (assembly GCA_018230445.1). Lineage (NCBI taxonomy): Eukaryota > Metazoa > Arthropoda > Insecta > Lepidoptera > Nymphalidae > Heliconius > Heliconius hewitsoni. The sequence goes on from DWAN01001148.1 coordinate 670, forward strand.
CTCTGTGTCATTTGCTTTAAAACAGCGCATCTTAATTTATGATTGATCTACTGTAGTAGTTATAATTATAATAGAATTTAAAGGGTTCTCACAGATAAAAGTAATTTGGTAAGATAATTTGGGATTTGGTTTTGTAGAGAACGGAGCTCAGACAGCAAAGGCGAGCGTTACATCAACCAATTTCGTCGACATGTCGTTATTTACGTTACACCAAGAGAGTAGATCATCTAGAAAATGTAGAAAGCACTAAGACGTTATAAATTATAAGATTTTATGTTAATAATTCAAATTTGAATTACTACATTTTTTTGCGGCATGCAGGATACAGCGTGAAGCTGTTTTTTTTATATAGGTACATGTAGATACTTTATCAGATTATATAAATCTAAATTTGTCTTCATCGAAACAAAAATATAAAAAACCATTTAAAATGAGTATTTTTAAATGTTTTTTTAACGAAATATCCAAAAAGAATTGAGCGAAAGATATACGCAAATATAATAAAGACGCCAAAGGCGTGTGACGTGGGCTTCCTTGGCTCGCAATTGATCGCAACCTTATCGTTCGCTAGAGCTGTAGGAGCCACTGGTGTAGTCATGGCGACCGCCAACCGCTGCTACCGTCGCAGCGTCGCCTCACTATTCAATAACGTTTGATTTACAAGAAAATAATCTAACATATTGTACAAATATTTGTTATTTTTTGGTAAATGATAATCAGTTTCTATTGAGAAAATATTTTAAATGGTTTGTTTGTCGAAATTTACGAATACGCATATATAGATTTATTCTATTTCTTTTATATAATTCAAGTAATGCTTACCTTGCATTTTCATGAGGTAAAACTTGCATATATATTGCATTGATTTAGGAGGCGCCATTCAGCGCCGTGTTCCGACGCTCCGTAGGTATTTGTAAGTTATATACAAACTTCCTACAAAAATCTGAAAAGCAAGGAACTAATTAATATCTTTTAATTACACCACTAGAGATTTCTCCCTAAATATTTTTTTAAATTAAATTAAGCATGTTTTTTTTATTGAAACTTTCCAGTTTGAAATTATTAACAAATAATGTTCTGTATACAATATACCTATATGTAAATGTACATTTTCATGGTTTATATTTAGATTTACATACCCTTAACATCAAACTTAAATAATAATATTTATATTATTATTGTCTTAACACTAGGTTTTGCCTACCCTGCTTTATATGCAGGATACAGTGTGATGCTTCAAGGACACCTTGTATGTCAAAAACAATCCAGGCAGCATAGCATGCCAAAGGAATGGACAAATATGAAAATTATCAGTTGGGTAAAAATAGTTGCAGACTGTAATTTTGGTGTATTTCTTTCACTTTGACCATTGTAACCAATCTCTTCAAGCATACCCTCAATGTTTTAGAATTACGTAATACCATCAGTATTTTATATTTTCTTTATATATATAGCTAGCTTATATGTTTTATTTAACAAAAAAGCAGAAAAATCTAAGCTCACTTTGTGAAAATATTAGAAGTTTCTCCTGGCCCTCCATAATCAGTAGGGGAAGTGATGAGTTTAATTTGAACTAAATAAAACTTATTGAAAGGGATGAATTCATACATTTATCTTAAAAACATAAGGTCCCTCCTTATAGCATCAATATATATATATACAGATTGAAGAAGATGATATATTTAACATCAGTAAGGGCAAGAAATTCAGGAGTGATACCTAAAAATCAAGTCTCTTCTCTTGACATTTTCACAATTTAGAATCAAAATTTGAACTGATGTAGTTTTTAGTATAGAGTTGATGCATATAAGACTAATTTATGCTTTGTGTTAAATGTGATTAAATGAAAACAAAGAAATACTGTTAGTAAAACTTTTGTTTTTAATTTTGTTTTAATTTGATCCAGGTTTGAGATATAAAAAATCTATAAAGAGTCAGAAACCAACTTAATACTTAACAAAACGAAGAAATTTATTAAAAAACAATAAAAGCAACAACAAATCACAACAATACTGTCTTATCAACAGTTTGACTGATAGTAAAAATGGCAGATATAATCTGACCGATGACAAAACATCACATTTTAATGTAAAATATGCACAATACCTGTGCTCTATTATGAAAATAAACGACAATTTATTATTGTAGTTTATTTTCATAATATTAAAATGAGTCTCAAGTTTGACAACAACTCAGCTATTGGATGTTGTTACTTGTTGAGTATTTTTAAACATTATTATGAAAATTAAGAAAACAGTCTATGGTATTTATCATACCATAAAATGGGGTGAGTAGGAACAATTTTAGTTTTGAAATTGGATTTTTACAATGTTCCTAGCTTTAAATATAAAAACTTATCTTTGTTTGTAATTATGTACATGTGCAATATTATAATTTTTTAAAAATATAATTAGAAAAATCATTTCATCATAGATGAAATAAATCAATTTAAATCATAACTATTATTAACTAGTAAGTTCTATAGACATAGTTCAATAAGATTATTTACATAAATAAATCTATATCTATGATATAGACTTTTACTTAATATTCTATATTAAGCTCCATCAATTGTGACCTATAAAATAAACTTTTTTTGGTTTGTTGACCGTTTATGTCATGGCTTCATGAATAGGGTATATTTATCTGATACAGAACTATAAGCTAAGTGTTACCTATCCAGTTCATTGAATGTTTGTATTAGACACTGCAGCTGAATATTCATCAGGCTGTTAGTTAAGGCACCATTTAGTAGGCAAAATTAGTCTAATTAAGGCTAATTATGCTAAATGACTGCAATATCTTCAGAAAAAATAATTATATTCTATAAATAGTAGAAAGCCAATATATATATAAATAGTTGAGGTCAGATATTGTCATAATTAAACATTTTTGCTAAAAGTAAACTAAATAATTTGGACTTTATTTGTGAATGATCAAGTGTATTATTTTATTTAAATTGACACAAAAATAATATCGTCATCAACTTTTTAGTGCCTTTATATTATAAAAACTTTGTGATTTTCATGGAACATTTATTCATGTAAGGAATGATTCAAATAGCTGTTGTTTATGGTTTTACAATTACAATTTAAAACACCTTTTTAAAAGCCTTTTACTACTTTTAAAAATAAATAATAATTAATGTCTTCTTAAAATTATAAGTCTATTACTCATAATTGAAGAGACATTCACAATTAATAATTTCTAATTTCTAAAATGGAAAATCTTAAGGTATTTAGATATTTAAAATAACAGATTATCTACTAGTGTGACTTTTATTTTCCAATATTTTTTATTGACAAATTGAAATCACACTAAGACAAATTATATTAAATTATTCAAAGTAGGTAGGTCAGTTGTGGGGCAACGGCAAAAGCACATGACTGTAAAGGCGACAGGTTGTGGATTTGATTCCTACTGCAGGAAATAAAATATTTAATATTTTCATTTCTTCTTCTGGTGTCGATGCAAATGTTAAGTTCCACCACTCAACGCTTCCAAAATTAGGCAGAAAGTGAGGAATGGACATGTCTTATTGGATATGGAGTGCCTTAAAACTAGGCTCCCATGTTCCATCTGATTATCCTGCTATGTGTGGGTTACGGCATAAAGCTAAAAAAAGTCAAAGTAAATATGTAAGTAATTTCTGAGAAGTAGGTAATAAAAATATTTTGTTAAAAAAAATTAAAGGAGGCTGGACAGTGACCAGTATGTTGTATATCTAAGGAGTTACAGCAAAGTTAAGGTATTATGCTACCTCACATAATAATGCAATGGTAGGTCAGCATTTAGAAGTATGTGATAAAATTTTAATATAGATGATGGTACCCATAATAGATACTTGACTCTAATAAAAATTTGCTTTGCTTTAGGCTAAATTACAGCTATAGCTACTACTGCCACCATTTGTACATGTGCAAATTTACAATCAATGTGATTGTTTTCACTTTGATTGTAAATTTGCAAAGCAGATTTTCTTACTTCCTTTGGTAGATATATATATGTCAGGGTTATAAAAGCTTATTAATATTAGTAAATTGTTATTTATGATGTTGCATTATCAAAAACATGAATCAGTTAGAACAATTCCTTTAAAATCTATAAAACCCTTGCTTCAAATAATTACTAAAAAAATACTTTATGAAACTTTATTATTGTCACAATTATCACCTTTGTTTTATAGAATCAGAACAAAAGATATAATTTTATACACTTTTATATAAAAAATGTCCTCCAGACTATGATCATTGTTCATGGTCAAAACTGAATGCATAAAAAATTTTCTAGTAGTAATTGCAAATGACCTATTAGGTATTACGGATCAGAAAGACATTCTATAATCATAGAGACAATAACTAAGAATCTTGAGGATATTTTAAAATATAAGAATAAAAATTAAGTGGGTTATTCAACGCACAAATTGCTAACCTCCAAAAAACCAATTATGAGATACATATACAATGATTTATAATGTGTAAAATTTCCCCATATAATTTAAGTTGAAATGAATATAATAAGGCTAATTTACAATAGTGTTCATGAAAATGTACTCTGAAATATTTTTTTGGTTATGCAGCAGCCAAAAAAATGTTATTTAGTTGTGGGGGAGCCACATAGATACATGCTTCTACTATTGCAATAGTAGTGAAAGTGTTTTTACACTTAAATAAAAAAAAAGTAGAGTTGATTAATTAGTGTATCGAACAACTCATATGTGACTTAATAATTAATAGGATTTTTTCCCCTTTTATTCTTTTCTTCAGCTTTAAGACTCAATTAATGAGTGACCATCCATGTCCATCCCTTTCTGTATCTACTCAAAAGAATTCAATAGGATCAAATTGCTTATTTGATTGAAATGTATTTCTTGCTAAAAAATTCTAATAAGGAATTTTCTTACAAGTGTATGCATCACCAGATAACAAAAAAAACATTATTATCAATAGTTGTATAACTGAATAAATTTACTATTTATCTAATTATATATAAGTAGTAAGTAAATAAATAGTATAATTAAGAAATCGAAAAGTAAACATTTTCATTTCATTATAAATTTATATATTGATGCTATTGAAATATTAGTCTTATGCATATTTCAAACCTTATAATAGGACATTATAGATTCATTTATACAAATTATCTTTCTGTAAATCATATAAGAAATAAGATTTAAAGTGACTCCCAATGCTCTGCACAATAATTATAATGTGCAGGTTGAATATATGTTTTTCTAGCTTATCAAAACATTTATCAACTATAAATCTTAAATAATTATGTTTTTATTTATAATAAATATCTTAACTTTCAAATGTTAGATATTAAAACCCTTAGGTTGATAAAATGCTTAGTTTCTTTTGTTTTTTACATATCATTTACGATTTAATGTGTTTCATTAACTTTGGCATAACATAATGAATATGTAAGTAAAATAAATATTATTTTTAAATAACTTAATGTGAATATCACCCATATTAAGTGTGTATCTAGTTCTTAGGAGTTTTAAACATCATTTAAGGTGAAGTGGTGATTAATACATATTATTTTCACCTTAAATAACGAGGTATCTCTTAGACATTTAATTAGTAGTGGACAATTCGCACTATGACGTCATTACATTGACAGTAAATAAAACACAGTAAACAAAACCAAGCTAGATCATGTTAAACAATTATTATGTTCGATCAGCTGATATCAGCTTGTTCGAATTGAAATGATTTTTAAAGAATAGTATTTTAAGAACAAAGATATCGGTTTATGAGGGCTAACCGTGATCCGTAGTTGACAGCAAAACTAAATAACATGGCGGCATCTTCGTGCAGCCGGTCTAAAAGGGCTTTAAAATATAGTAAACATTAAACACTTACAGAAACTTTTGTCAATACGGATTTATTTCCTTATAAAAATCACTTTCACACAGTTCCAACGAAAATAAATAAGTTCGTATCAGACACCAATGTTAAAATGACGTAACATTCTCAACCTTCACGGTCGCACAGTACAAACGGCAGGTAGGTACAAGTTATTTCGTACCAAACACCATAACCACTTTTTAACAACCTTCACAATAGAACACTTAATATACAAACACCACTTTTGACAATAACAGTTCACTGAAAGTTTGACAAAATAAACTAACGCGTTTTATTATTCTGCCAAAGAACAAACGTGACACGCAGTCAAGCAACCTCGTTCATAATTTTTTTAATTTTTCACAATCCGCGGCGTGTTATCTTCACTTTGATTAAACGAATACTCGTACTAAAATATTCTCGTAAAAAATAAATCATATTCATAGACATTTGTAAATTTATTTATAAAAGATAATATAATTATTAAAAAATATATTTAAATTTCCCATTTTTGTTACAAATGTTTATAGTAAAATTTAAGGTGTCTATGATTTATATCTAGTATGAATTAATATTAGAAAATGAAAATACATGTAATCACTTAGCAATGAAAATCAACGAAGGCCAGCGTGATGGTAGAATGTTATTAATATATGCTCCAACTTTTTATATTTTTTTATACTCCAATTTGGTGCATATGAAAAAAAAGGTGGAATTTTTTCACTTAGAGTGTGTATAGTAATCTGATTGTATTATTATATCTATAAAATACATTTCATTTCGGATATTTCTAATTGGTATCTGATAAGATATTTATTTTAAAATAAAAAAATCCCGGATCGAACCCACAACCAGTAGATTTCAGTCACACATTGTACCTCAGCGCTATTGGTCTCTATGTGGGTTTTACTTCCGGTTGTATTAAGTTATACATAAACTAGTGGGATGAGACTAATATTCCTTAAAAAGCAGAAGGATAGCATAATATAATAATGGAATAATTATTATGTAAATATTTCTATCATTTTCCCTGGCGGTATCTCTTTAAATACATGAATAGATAATGTAATGGAATAAATGTTTAAATATTATATTTTTTTAATGTCCATCACAAAAATGAATATGTAAGTAGTTATAAGTAATTTTGAAAAAGAGAATTAAAACGTGGTCAACACTTAGTTTTATACGTAATTATGCTAGCCTACCCTTGGATATGTGATGGACGAGTGCCTCGACAATAACATGATGACGATCCAAACTAAAATATCCATCAATTGTAGATAGATTGCAGGTTGGAAGGCGTTAAGATCTCCTATAATTGTTATATCTCTTCTATAGATTAAATCCTTCGCGGTTTGTCATAATGTTATTAATGTAAACACTTTAAAATTACATTAAGAAGGATTTTTTAATAAATCATTCAATCATTATATACTCTTTGCTACTAACTGACAATTGCATTTAAAATAATATAATACTCAGTTTTAAAATTTTGAAATTTTATTTTTACTTAGTATTCAATATTTTTAACATTATGTCGCTTCCTTGGCATATTCCCATTGAAGCAATTCCTAGTTTAAAAGAGAAAGAACGCCCACTTGAATCTTCTCAATTAAAACACTATTGTAACTTAAATGTTCACCAAAATCCTTGTGAAGAGCTTCAAACGGGCTTAATGTGTGAAATTGGTATGAAAAATCAAGATCCTACAATAATACAAAAGCTTATTGCGTCTGGTATGACGATAGCTCTTTTAAATTTACGAGACTTGGACCCTGACGCATGTGCACAGTTGATTCAAAATATAAGGCAAGCCGTTTTTAATTACAGTGCAGAGCTGGATTACATTTACCCTTTGGCTCTATTGGTTGACGTTAGGGGTCCTGACATTGTAACTGGTGAGCTTAAAGGTGGTTCACGTACGATGGTTGAGCTTTCGCAAAATGATAATATTAGACTAACTACAGATGCAAGTTGGCGTGAATGTGGAACGAGCAGTTGTATTTTTATTGGATACGATCATTTAACAAATGTACAAAGTGGAGACTTTATTTATATAGATAGTTTAACAACTGGAAAAATTAAACTATCTGTATCTGAGGTTGGAGATGATTCTATTGAATGCAAAATTATAACTGGCGGTATAATTGGTGCAAAAATGCCAGTTAGAATATCAAAAGTACCCCATGAAGTTGAGAATTCTGATAAAAAAATACAAGATAACTTAGAGTCAATTTCATGTGACTCATCGCAACAACCTTTTGAATATATGGAAGATCAAATAGCATGGGCAATGGCTGCTGATATTGATGGAGTTTTAGTACCAAATGCACAAAATTTTCAAGATGTTCGTCAGGTACGATATATCCTTTCTGAAAAGGGCAAGCACATACTCGTTTTTGCATGTATAGACACCATATTAGGGTTGGACAATATTGATCAATTATTGGTTGAAGCAGATGGAATTTATATTGATAGATGCGTATTGAGTACTGATTTACCGGTAGAGAAAATATTTATAGCAGAAAAAGTTATTTTGGCGAAATGTAATAATTATGGGAAACCTTGTATATGTAAAGCTGTGATAAATGAACAAATTCCTACACTTTGCGTAACAGATATAGCAAATCTTGTTTTAGATGGTGCAGATGTACTGTCTTTGGAAATTCATTATGATTCCCCTTTAAAAAAATTTTCACCTTCGTTTGACACAGTACGTATGGCTGAGCATTGTATAGCAGCAGCAGCTGTAATTTGTAGACAGGCTGAACGCATTATATGGCAACCACAAACTTATGGAAATATAGAACTTATGCAAAATAAGCTGGACGAACCTTCGAAAGCAGTATGTGTAAGCGCAGTTGAACTATCAACGCGATCTAGTGCTGCTGCTATTATTTGCTTAACTAATTCTGGACGCACAGCAAAAATACTTTCACATGCTAAGCCAAGCTGCCCTATCATTGCAGTAACGAGATCTTGTTACACTGCTCGGCAATTACGTTTTTGGAGAGGTGTCCGGGCAATGCATTATTTTGAAACACCAAAACATATTTGGATGCAAGAAGTAGAATCTCGAATAAACTCTGCTTTAGACTATTGTAAAGCAAAAAGAGTGATACGTGCGGGCGATCCGTATGTTGTAGTTAGTAGTCAACGCAAAGGTGTGGGCTATTGTGATTCTGTTAGACTTTTATATGCAAGCGCTCGTGATACAATATTTGTTGAATAAGACGTTCGTCAAAATAATTATCATCGTGTTTATATTTTCGAATAAAAATTAATATCTTAAAATAATTTGTTGTCAATGCTTATTAAAATATAAAATTTACATGACAAGTATATGTAGTAAACTGCGCAAACTGTTTCTTACACCAAAATCGTAATATCGTCTTACAACAAATATTTTAACAAGTTTTTTTAAAATACAATAGTCTTTAAGACGGTATACTTAAATAATCTACAATTACTGCTAACATTAAATGAAATGATGTAATAAACATGCGATGCAATACTAAAAGTAGCGTAAATGAGTAGAGTAAATGATAAAATAACTCTAAATCAAAAATACATACTACGAAGTTACCGAATATTATTATTAGGTATTAATATGATAGGATAAGGTACCTTGTAACATTTTTGTTCTGATTACCGTATTGAATGTATTAGGGTCTATGAACTTTTATTTTGTTAAGACGATTTCAACGCAGATTTTATTGCTGTCATATGTCACTTTGTATTTGAAATTTTATTTACGTTTAACATCCTATCAGAGATTACAATTCATGTCATCACACTATTTAATACCTAATGAATACACCACAAAATGTTAATTGATAATTCATATTGTCGATTTGCGAAAATAAACTTATAATTAGTTTTCTTTTTATTGTATAAGCTTCAATGTAAAAACTGTAGTTTTATTCATGAAATTAACAAAATAAACTTTAACAAGTTATAATTTTATTCAAAATATACAAGTTAATAATAATTAATAAAAAGAACTTTAAGAAACCTGAAATAAGTAGAATTTTAATATAATATTTATTATATAAAAGAATGTGTAATAACGAATAATTTTTAATATTGTGATAGGTACGCTCTTTATAAAAGTACTAGTTGAATATCCAATGCAAATATTGAACTTACAAAATGACTGAAGAATCAGTTAAAGAAGTATGTTCCGGATTAACATCTGTACGAGCAAATGAAAGAAAGAAAAATGCTGAAACATTAAAAGAATTCCTCAGTAGAAATGCTATACCATCATTACTCACAAAAAATACTTTAAAGAAGTCTGGATATACATGGAATCATGTGTTTGATCATATTAATGACTACATAATGAAGGTTATTTTTTATGAGTGTATTTGTTTTTGTACAATTTATTTATATTTTCTAACAAAAGTATTAAATCTTTCTTCACCTTTGCAAGGAAACTGAAAAATATGAGGCTTCTAAAACTTTCAAAAGTGTTACTGCACCACTTTGCACAAATCTTTTGCATTTGTGTGTGGCATGTGCTAACAAAGGTAATTAATCTTTGAGCATATTTTATTTGATATGGGTATATATATCTTTTTTTATGCTGTACCCTACATATATGCAGAGTAGGAAGAAGGAAACCAGTGGTAAGATCCTCTGCTCTCAACTATCCACCGAATTTTGGGCATTACTCAATGCTATGTTTTGACTCAACTCCAGAGCAAAGAAATGAAAATATGAAATATTTAATTTCCTCAGTTCGGAATCCACAACCTGTTCCATTTACAGTCACTCTTTGAGCCCCTGCACCACAACTTGTGTCTGGTATATATTAAGGTTCAAAGTAGATCATCTGTAGTACCTATCTTTACAAATCTATATTTAGGGGGCTAAAATGAATCTTGCATTATCATATTTTCTATTTATTTCAAGATTATCTTAAGATATGTTGTAAAGATATGTTATAAGTTATTCGTGTATAAGAATCTGATGTTGAATTTTGTCTGAGTAAGATCTGTTTAGAGAGTGGATTAAATTTCACTATTCACACATTCTATGTTTCTAATTCACCCAGAAAGTGAAATGGAGTGTCTTGAGATTAGATTCACTCTGCATCCTGCTTTATCTATATCATATTTAAAATGTAAAAATGCATATATTGGTTATAAAATATAAAGTAATCTAAAGATTTTTCCTGATTGTGATATTTATATACAATATAATGTTATATAAACATGCTTGTGTATAATTTACTCATTTTATATGATTTTTCAGGTCATGCATATATTAAATGTGAAAAAATTACTGATGCTTGTTTAAATATACTAAATGATATTCGTTTAACAAAGGCTATTGGAGATGCATATTTAAATTTACTATACAAATATATTTTGTCAAATGAAAATTACTTGGGCTACATAACACCATCTACATGGGACAGTAGGTTATTTATGTTTTTGCACCACACTGCAGGCATATAGCAACTTAGACAGAAAGATACTATTCTTAAATAAATTTTCGAAATATTGAATTTTGAATGCTAGAACCCAAAGCCTTGCTTTGTCTTTTTACTAGAGCAAATAATTAAAAACATAAAAATAATTCATTCTCCCAAGTGGGAATTCAACATACAACCCTACAAATTACAGTCAGATGTGTTCTGCTGTCATAACAGCCTTATAAAATAGATGTATATAATTTATAAAAATTGTTTTTATGTAATAGGGCCAATACTTTATACATTACTATGTTTTAAGTGTTGCAATGCAACTCAACAACATGACAATAAATATCAAATATGCTAATATTAATTTAAATATGACTATACTAAAATATGACATTCCATATTACATACAATAAAATTGATATGAATTATAATAAACTTTTTTTATAGCTTTATGAAATAGTTAGATTCTTAGTTTGACTCCTAAAATATGTGTATGTGTATATTTATCAAACTAATTTATAATGTTTTGGTATATTTTTAAAGGTTTACTGGACATATCAATGACTGCATGTGTCACTGAATATTCATTATTAGATGAATTAGTCAAAATAAAGCTCCTTCGGCTTATTATAAAAAATGCTTGTTCTTACTGCCAATTTGCAATCTCACTACGAGATGCCTTACCAAGAATCAAAAAATATTTTATGAAAGTGCACATGGACAAAAAAGTTCAAGAATTTATTATAGAGATTACAATATTATTGATTAATTCAGTAAGTATTTTTTATAGTTTATATAATAGAATATGGAAATAATAATTTAATAGATAATTTTTTCTTTTATACAAAGCTACATGTTGAAAGTCGTTTAACAATATGCAAGTTCTCCAAGTCACAGCTGCCAATTATGTTTAAATTTTATGAAGGGAGCATGGGTAATAAAAAGAAGGTATATGTCATACTACATACTCTTACATACATTAAATTTGTGGAAAATTACTTCATAGGATTGTTGATATTTAATTTCAGATTCTACTATTTAAACTGTTCAAAATGACAATTGTAATACATCATCCAATAGAAAGCAATAAAAATGTAGATGGGACTTTAGCAGGCAGTGTAGAAACATGGAATCGGCATCTTCACAGTATATTAGAAATTGTTTGTATGGAAATCAATGCCATACAAAGACAACAGAAGCAAAAGGAGAATTTGATAGAGTGTAATGAATTCAATTATGTTGCGGCATCGGCATTTTATAGGGTAATATAGTAGACATAATTAATTTGGTTATTTTGTTAGCTACAAGAACTAGTGTCATGTAAGAGATTTTATTCACCACTTTTCGCCTATTTAACGTTGTGAATGGTCTTGTTATCGGATTTAAACAATGAAAGCAAGTAATTCCCCTGAGTTGGAATCGAATCCACAACCTTTTGCGTTTTCAGTCATATGCTTATGACGTTTCAATGCTGTGCTCTTGTGCCACGACAACTTCTATTGTTAAATTGTTCATAATACACTTATAATGTATATATTTATTTGTCCATTTTAGAGTTTCAATATGGTAACAAATGAAAATGAAGAAGTAGGTACTTCAGTTAAAAAACTAAAAATATCATTTAGCAAACATAAATGTTTCTCTGATTTACTCGACGAACTACGCGCTAATTGTGATCCGTGGTAAGTTCTTACCAAGTTATTCCTGAATTATAAAATATAATCACTGTTCTTATATTTTCGCCAACCTGCATATAATGCAAGATATTACGTTAACATATGAATTCAGCGCCTTTCGAGACAGTGTCTAAATATTCGTCAATTTTAATTATTTTTATTTATTGGTAGGAAAATAATATAAATGATAATACTCTACCCTAGATAAGAAAATATGTAATAAGTCAGACACTAGTAAGTAAAATAACAATTTTAGAACTTTAATGTTACACTTTATTGCAGGATTGCTATTGTGTTTATGTATGTAAAATATTACCACTCTTCAATTTCATATGAAGAATATAAATTGATTTTGAGTATCATAGAAACAATTATTACTGTTAATGATAAAAACATAAATTGGGATTGCATGAAAGATCTAACCTGTCTCGTAATCGAAAAAATAACAGCTCTTCCAGAATACATGGACGCTAGTCACATTTTTATTTCCTTTTGGAATGTGTGTGTAAGGTTAGAACTTAGCTACATGCAAAAAAATGATATTAAACTTAAATTAGATAAAAAAAATTAAACATTATTGAGCGTTATCCCATTTTTTATTTCAGAAACGCCACTGTAGCTAACTGTGCACACAACACTATACATACCATTTTGCAAATCATTTTAAATGTAATTCCTCTCAAATATCACAGTGTGGAGCCTCTGCTAACGTCATACATTGAAAAAGCCCTGCCTGTAAATGATCACACTTTAATTACATTGAACCTCTTATATAACAAATTTTACAAAAAATTGTGCCACATGAATATGAGGCTAAAATTTTTTGCTTGGTTGACGCAGGCTAATATGTTTATATTAGATGGCGAAGTTGTCGCTGAATTTCTAATGAGGCTTTCATGTAATGATAATTTTTCATCAAAAATTGCTATCATAAGTACTCCAGAGGATAATAATGTATACAATGCAATATTTTTGTCCATGAACACTAGCATCTTGTATAGTGAATTTGAATATGATATACAAGATCCTGCAGCTCCTAAAGAAGACATGATTGAACTATTTGAGATGAATAATGAAATGAAAGTCGCAATTTTCACTTATTTAGAGCAAAATTTATCTAACAGTACCGTGGATTTGATGAAAAATGATATAAAAATCATTGATTACATAAAATATATTCCTGTAATTTTAGCATTATTTGATTCACTTCTAGGTTATCATTTAAAAACAAGCAATGAAATTAAAGCTATGTCGTTATATACAGAGTGCTTTAGTACAATGAGAAAAGTGTACAAATGTATTAAAGACATTTTAAAATCCAATACACAAGTAAGGGACAAAATAGCCATTTTGAAGGCAGTACAAAATATTCTATTAAACGAGTATCATGATTTTCTGAATATGGCAATAAGGCAAGACGTGGACACAGAATTAATTCATTGTATTTATGAAATCATTATACAAGATATTACACCCGAGGATGGCGATTACTATGAAGATGATATAGAATTTCATACAATCGGTCTAAAACAGAATTGCATATTTTTACTTTCAGCTTATTGTAGAAAACGTAGTGAATATACTGATGAGCTTGTGAAACGAATTTTAGATATAGCTCTGTATAATTTCACTTTGAAGGCTGAAGTAGAATGTGCCCTTAAATGCATTAGCTTATTGAATTATGGAATGATGGAAGCATCAACATTAGGTAAAATCTATTTATTTAATCTCCTATTAGGTTTTTTTTGTAAAGTTTGCTAATATTAAACTATATAAATATATATTCTGTTTTAGAATCAGTATTTACATTAATGCAGGGTATGTGCAGAGAACTGTTCAGAAATCCAACAGTAACTCGTGGTCTACTTAAAATATTGTTGAAACTTATGGACACCATTTGGTTGCAAAATGATGATGTAATGCGACATAATTGTCTCATAATGATAAACAGTTACTTACGGAGATGCTCAAAAATGCCACCGGATGTTGCCGCCTTAGTATATGAATGTTTGGCGAAAGTGATCAGACTGAACGTAGAGAAAGATGACGAGTTACTTAGAGAATATCGCTTTAAGGAGGTTCTAATGAACGCCATTATGGATAGCAATCACTGCATACGACTATATTGCTGCTACTTATTAACTGTTATGGATGACGAAATAAGAGAAGAGGATATAACATATTTATCAGATCGTCTTTCTAACATATTCATGGTAGATGTAAGTGTCACCAAATTTATTACTTATGGTAAAAATAAGCCAGATAGCTCGTAAAACATTTAAAAAATGAAAGTAAGAAATAAAAGTCCTTAAAAGTTAAAAGACTTTAAAAATATTATTATCTTTGGGTTGCGGAATTTTGTAAAAATCTCCCTACAGAGATGCTCACCACATAAGTAAGTCGTCGGGCGTATAAGAATTTCGACGTAGCTTGATGAGATGATATGGCTTACTAGTCAGTGCACTTGAATATTTTCCAATAAGCGCGAGTTCAAATCCCGATACGTTTAAAATTTTATATTTAAAAAAAAATTACACGTGACAATGATTGAAGTGTGAATTTTTTTCTTTTTTAAATTAGGAAATTATTTAATTACAATAGAACGCGAGAGTTCAGAATGATTCTTTATCGCAATAGCTATACAGATTTAAAATGTTGTATACTTGTGCTCCTCTAAGAGCTTCGTATTTAAGCTAATATATAAGTAATATATAAGTAACATACTGCGGCGTTGAGTTCCGCGACTCAACACGTAATGTATCCAGAATTCGGTGGAAAGTGGGGAACGGAAGTGACTTAATGCAAACGGAATGTCTTAACACTAGGTTCCCAGGTTCCGTCTGTCTACCCTGGTATATGTGGAATATAGTGTGAACGTATATAAAAAAAAATACCGTGTACGTATGTCAAGTCATGTAAAGTTGAGGTGTCTTAATGTAATATTATGAAACCCTTAGACTAATATTTTTTTAAAGATTTGTATATATTATATCTATATATTTTTTATTCTTTACAACCTTTGAATTATTTAATTTTTAACTGACTTCTGTAAGAAAAAGGAGGTTATCAACTCGACTGTATTTAATTTCTTTTATATTTGCTATCTCCGAACTTTTGACTGCGTGAACCGTTTTTGATGATTTTTTTTATTTGAAAGCTGTGCTTGATTTGACAGTGTTCCCCGTATGGTCCCATTTTTGTCCATTTCTGAAAAGGGTATCTATGAGAAAATCATATAAATTTCAAATTTGCTTTAGGTATGTTAACGAATGAATAACTCAATATCAACCCAACTGATTCCAATGACTCTTAGAACAAAAATAATTTAAAAAAGACTTTATAATTTTGAAGTTAGCGCCGAGTAGTAAGGTTGTAGCATAAGCGTGACACCAACTTCAAAATTATAGAATCTTTTAAAAATTATTTTTGTTTAACAAAAACAAAATGTTTTTCTTTATGTAATTTTTTTTTTTACTTTTTTGTTTCATTGTTTGAAGTAGGTTTTTTTGTCGGTTTTTTTTTGCTAAAATAATTTATTATAATATATGGCTTATGGTTTCATCTTTATGACTGAATAATATTTTTTTCTAACAGATTCCTAATCAAACAGAAACTGTTCTTAGAGATGAATCAATAAACAGAGCCCTTACAGTTTTACGTTGTTTTTATGTATTGGGAATAACGAAAACGTTTTATATTCATGACATCGTGTTCAAAGTGATATTATTTGAAAATGAAAAATTAATGGACAAATGTATAGTAAAAAAAGTATTGAACATTCTGACGCAAGCTGTTACATCTTCAACAGTTAATATTTACATGAACAATAATATGTTAAGAATATTATACTATTGGTTTGAAAAAGGGAAAACGATTGAAAACATTCCTTTTTATTTATTTGGATTGAAACATCTGGACGATTTTGTTGAGACACATATGAAATGGCTTGCTTCTACTGATATTGTATGGAGGAGTAACGGTGTTGTGACCGATAGTGCCGTTCTGAAGTATTTGAAAACACAAACTAAGAAATCGAATGAAGAAATTTTAGAGGTTCGTCTTAGTAGCAAGTACTTGTAATGTCTATATTAAACATATGATTATTGAGTAGTATTTGAATAAGTAATAATGACAATTTTTTTTTCAGATTTGTTTCTGTAATTTAATATCTTTATGTCTTCCGTACGTGGCGGCCGATAAATATAAATTAGAAAGTGTGTATTTAACAGAAAATGCAATAAAAATATTTCAATCAACAAGAGATATATTAAATCATGACAAATGGAGTCATTTATTTGTAGAGAATCTAGGAGAAATCTTATACTTAACTGCTACACATGTGGAAGACATTGAAGAAGCTTCGGCACTATTTAGTTTGTGTCTTCAATGTAAACCAATCTCATACACATACTCTAAGCGCACTTTTAGTGCTATTCTTAGATATTTTAGCGTAAGTGTTATATTTTATGCGTATCTCTTTAAATACTGTAACTGATAATATGAAAATTTTTACATATAAAAAAACGTGCTTTCAGGAGCTCATCGACGAAAACATAATGCCATACCTCTGCAAGAACCAACCAATATTACTTCTAAGCATTCTGTTTAAGTTATGGGACAGAGTATTGAATGAAAAAGTTTTCGACTTTAAAGTATCCAATCTGTATGCGTTCTTGTCTTTTGTGGAAAATATCCCATTAGGAAATTTGTCTGATGCACTATTCTGTAACTATTTAATTACAAGCTTCACGTCTGCAATAAGAAATTCAAACATTAAAAAAGAAATTGACATCTTCGTTAAAAGTTTACAAATAATTATTTTAAAAATTATGAACGATTCCCCAAAATGTTTAGAGAATATAGAAAAATCAAGAATTGCCAAAATCGTTTCTGTTTTAAACACAAAAAAGGAAGAAGGACATGGTTTCGAATGTAATACTTTGTTGAAATATCTAACAAAAGATATAAAGGAATATATAAGTATAGATGAGAGTGTCGATGTCGTTGATTGTATTAATTTGATGGCTAATCATAAAACAGAAAGCAAAGTTACGAAATCTGTTTTTCTAAATAGGCTTGAAATGTTTTCTTTAAATTTAACCAATGCAAGGTGTGTATTATTTAAGTCTTAGGTTTTAAACTTTTATAACGTTTCAAACTAATTTATAAACTAATTTATAACGTTTCAAAATTTACTTTAAATTATTGAACGCAAATAAATCCTCTGATCCTCGGTTTGGAGTCCATCAGCTATATATATATATATATATATATATATA
>DWAN01001149.1:0-18907 GCA_018230445.1 Heliconius hewitsoni
ATATAAATTTGTTTACTTAATGTTTTTTGTAATTTTCTCTGTAAGCGATTTATATATAAATCTTTTGAGAAAATAAATGTCTTTAACCGTAAATTGTAAAATTATTAATTACTTTATAATAAATTGTTGAAGTTACATTGACTGCTGTACATCATATTACCGAACTAGAAACTTGTAATTGTATACAGAAACAAAAGATACATTCTCTTAAAACACAAACTACTAATGAAAAACTTAAGGTTTTATGAATCTAGAGACAAAAGTAGAGCAACCTTTATCACTAAAGTGTCAATTGAAAACGAATTGTAGCATAAATTGGCATATAAAACAAGTATTTTTAGCCACAACACGTACGTATAAAGTACTATGCAATATATGTCTTCAAATCAATTAAACCACTCCTTCAGTTTCACGCTGTATATCGCAAGCAGCGTAGGCAGAAAGCTTAGTGTTAGAACGGAGTGTCTTATCTAGTGCTCCCCACTTTCCGCCGAATTCTGCAGGCATTGCGTGTAGAGTTGCGGATTTTAACGTCGCGCTTTGCCGCGGTACAAGAGCGAAGAAATTCAAAATATTAAATATTTGACTTTCTCGAATGGGAAGAAGCGAACCCACAACCTTGTATAACCACTTCAGTCTTATGCTAGTGGATAGAATGGTTCAAGTAATACAATAATAACTTAAGTAAAACAATAATAAAACATACATATAGTAAAGTCACCAATATCAAAAATTTTAAATGTGGTGACGTAAAAAGAAGAAATTTTAGCACCAAAACCGAAAATAATGAAATAGCCACTACAAGCCACGTAATAACTGACAAAGTCTCCAATAGGACAGGCCTGAGTTGATTTAACTAGAAAGGAATCCAGTTAAATCAACTCGGACAGTAAATCTTAAAAAACAAAAGAAAAAAATATATATTTTGCTAAAGTATGAATACAAAATTCTCGCAAAACCTAAATCACGTTTTATAAAAATCCCAGTTTTTATAATCAACGTGTTTTCTTTCTCTTGTATTTAATTCATATCCGACGGATACACCCTTTTCAATTTCTTCTTTTTGATATCTTATTCGTATTAGATTTGTTTTTCTGTAACCGTGTCGTTTTAGGGTCGAGGCGCACTATGATATACATAGATATTTTATACATATTTCTTTAAAATAATGCATTATTTTTCTTTTACAGTCAATTTAATTAAAAACATTTCAACATTTTAATCCAACTTCACACTTTTTCCCGTAAAGCGTATCTATGCGAAGAGTCTAAGTGACGCTTACACACGTTTTTCTCCGATGTTAATCCAAATGTTGTACTTATTGCCTTATTACAGCAGAAAAATGGAAATAATTTTTTGGTCAAACCCAAATTTATTCCCAATGGAGCAATAACGATTTAACCATTTAGCTGGCTCTCTCACTGCGACCGTAAGACTGTGAGTTTTTCTTTGACGGTAGTATTATATTGTAAAATTTAAAGAGAAAAGTATACTCGAATTCAAACATCTAGTTTTAATATTTAAACGTAAACTCATAATGAGTTTGATAAATATAATGAGAATTAATGAATTTGATAGATCTTAGGTTAGAGTAGATCCAAAGTTCAAATAATAGTATAGGCTTATATGTATGCATAAGATAATAAAAAGGTAAAGGAAAACGATGAGAATACAGAAAATCTAAAAAGTGTGGTATATTTCTATGAAAATCTAATTAACTTACAAAAACATAACAGGAAAATATTTGTACAAAACTAGCCTAGATACTGTATAGCAGTAATAATAGTGTTAATAGTCTACAACACTAGGCATTGAGTGGCGGAACTCTACGCCGCGTTTTCTCTTGCCAGAGATTCCCACAGACATCCATATACATAAGTTTTAAATAATTACCATATTCGACTGTATTTTTTTATTCTAAAACGTTAATAAAAACGAATGAAAGGAAAAGACGCTTCGAGTAAAAATATTTATTCGTGTTCTTCACCCTTGAATAAAAGTACGAGCAATTCATTCGGTTTGCTGAATTTTGTTTTATTATTTTTCTTTATAAGTATTTAGGTAGAAAATTTTAATATATCAAATAGGGTTTATCATTAGAATTTTTGTACCGAAAATACTTATAAAATACTTAATGGTTGTAAAGTAATTAAATACCAACATTTACCTAAATAATAACTTAGAGAGCTTTCCCTTTTTATTTGATTTGTTTGATTATAAGAAACCTAGTTAGGTTTTCCTTTATACATATTTATCATATTTAAAAATCACACAATTTTTATTCTTTAAATTTATACCTAGACCAAGTAGCACAAGCTAGGCCATATAACTTTTATAAAAAATGAAGTAAGATAAATCATTTAATAAATAAGATAAAAACACAGTCAAGGAATTTCCGTTTTAGTATCGACAATATAAAGCTTTAACTCACGTTGTGTCATTTGCAGGAACAAAGGACGCGTTCTCTCATGTAGCACGAGACTCGCCTGGAGGAAATTACATATTGTCCGTTGTTTTCCACTAATTAAGGTTAGATTTGGTGAAGGATTTTCCCGTTTGAAGTGATAATTTACTTTAGAGAGTAAGTGAAAAAATGATTTTTCTGCATTAGGTTATTTAGGGTAATTATTTTGTGGTTTCACGTGGAGCTATCGAACCGAAATTAATATCAAATATTTAAGTCTATGTTCTCTTCAGTGTCTCCTAAGTCAACGAAATCTAACTTTACGAGCTGTATGAAAGGCGCCGCGTTATAAAAGAGCCTATACGACACTTCCCGTCGACCTAAAGCTATGAAATTTGGCACGGAGTAAACATATACAAATATAGGTAAATATC
This sequence comes from Heliconius hewitsoni, assembly GCA_018230445.1. Lineage (NCBI taxonomy): Eukaryota > Metazoa > Arthropoda > Insecta > Lepidoptera > Nymphalidae > Heliconius > Heliconius hewitsoni. The sequence continues at coordinate 2,839 of DWAN01001149.1, forward strand.
TAAACGGTGAAAATTTAAAAATCTTTACAAACTTATATTTGTAGCCCATTTCAAGCAAAATGGGTGCATACGTCCGCAAACTTAAGTTTGTCAACTTTTACAGTTTGTACTTCTCGTTGACCTACAATCCTAAAATTGTTACGTTAGCCTCAGTGGCTAACTAAGACTCGCACTTGACCGTTTTTTAAATTTCGCAGTTAATCTGGCATAGAGCAGGTTAGGCGCATCATACCCAATGTTAATATCGTCCGTCCCCCAATTTCGGCAATTTTTTTTAAAAATGACGCGGAACACTACGCTGCGCTTCGTATACTTTGAGCTTGAAAATGAAAAAAAATCCTTTCTATGAGTGGGAATCGACATCACAACCAATACATTTGCAGCCAAAAGATAATTTTAAAATAAAGTCGACATTATACATATTTCATATATTAGGTATATAATTTTTCTATTCTGTCTGTCTTAAATTTTTTTCTCTCTATCACCCGTATGCTGACGAGTTGCAAATCTACCCACACACGAGGTACTCTCACTGAACTGCCCAATATCATCGAGAAAATAAATATTGATTTTAAATTGGATTTTTTTTATATGGAACAAACATTTTGGACTTACTATAAATTCTTTAAAAAGTTAAGTAATTGTAATCGATTGTCAAAAATTGATTTATCACAAATATCCACTATAATGATCGATGAGACTTCCGTTCCATTCCATTTAGGAAATCAGTTAGGTTCTTGGGTGTAATGATGGATAGGCAGTCTTAGGGACTCCAAATAGGAGAGATAAGCAGAAAGGTGTATGTTGCTGCTGCTGCATCTCTCTGTGTAGGCTACGCAATTTCCTACCAAGTCCTATCAAAATTCCTATATTCCTCTCTTCTATTACCAATTCTCGATTATGCTGATATTTATTATTTTATCATTAAAGCAAGCAACTAAATCAACTTGAACGACTTCAAAATCTGTGAATTATGCTCGTATTTGTTCTATATAAATATAATCATATTTCTGAATTTCGTGATAAGCTCAAGTAGTAGCTCAAGTATCCGCCTTCGCAGGTATACTCATATACTCCATCTTCTTCATTCCGTACTGTTCCCTTTAATCTTTCTACTCCTTCCTATCCTAAGAAACAATTCAAGTTTCTACATGACGTCGACTGACTATTCCTGCGTTCCCAGAAAGATCTATTACTTGAAATAATCTCATGTAATTTAATGCACCACGTGAATAAAAATAAAATATATATGAAATTAAAATAGAGAGAGCTCCCAGGATTTCATTTGCTCCCTAAAAATTAAATGAAAACTGGATGAATTATGTAACTTTTTTATAAATAAAGCGTCAGAACTAAGGTTGTATTTGCATTTTGTTTCATTTGCAAATTCACTTAGCTCCTCGTGGAGTCGGCTTAAATATTTTAAAAAGTTTTAAATGTAAAGCTTTTTAACGTTATATTCTCATATAGTAAGTTATGTCATATAAGGTATATTTCTTGAAGGAAATGTTAGCAATTCTTTTCTTTTTCACATTTTACCTATTTTATTAATATTAAGTTTTTGTTTTTACTAACACATTAATACTTTATTATTGTATTTCTAAAATTGTATTATCAATAGATAGATAGTGTCTCAAATTTGGGTATAAAATGCAAAATGGAGTGATTAAATACTAAGTTATCTTTGCGTACTCTATGATGGCCAAAGCGGAAACAAGAAGGCAGCAAAGAAAAATATTGTCCATTGCACACGTACTAAGATATATCACTCTGTTCTCTACGTTTTTAAAGAGGTACTAATTGATTACAGGGTGTAATGTGCCTTAGTTCCATAATGATTTACCTAACGCGTTATAACTAAGCCATGTTTTTTTTAACCCTCTGCAACTGACATGATAGTACCATAAACAACATAATATATTAAATTTAGTTTATTTAGGTTGAATATATAAAAATATTTTCGAACCTACAAACATCGTATTTACAACCAGACACAATCTCAACGAGGAACAATAGTCTAAATAAAATAACCTAAATAAAATAATATTTAATAATAATATAGTTTCTGAAGCATTAACTAAAAATTCTTTTCTACATAAAAGACCATCCACTTAACAACTTTACCGTCTTGTTGGGATGTCTCACTTGACCCGCCCCGTGTCACGTACCTACTCAGGCGTTTGTGAGGATAAAGGAACCTTTCTTTAGTTACAAAGGTCACAAACAAGACATTCGCTTTATGTTTTACATTTTAGATTGCAAAATAAACCATTGTACTCAAAGGTATAAAGGAAAAGCGTCGAATAATTTCCTGATTTAACCCTGTTTATCAGTAAAAAGTTAAAAACTGTATTCTATGAATATTACAAATCACATAAAAAAAGGTCAACTATAATTAGAGTAACTAAATTATATGGTGAGAATAAGGGAGCGGAGTGTCTTAACACTAGGCTGTCTCTGCCTACCCTGGTACGCGGGATGCAGCGTGAAGCTCAAAAAAGAGATATACCTACATAAGGTACAAGATACCTTTACAGAAAATTGGAGTTCCAGCAAAAAAGCAAATGAGTGAAATATACGAGTGCTCCAATATCCAGAAATATAGTTGTCAGAACAGCAAAAATAACTACAAAGCCTTTTGCTGTCCCTGAAAGCCTCATTCAATTGGTAACTTACGGCAGTTCACTGTGGGGCGCGGTGAAGCTCACACGTGCTTTGCCTATAGTATTAGAAAAATACGTAATTCTGAACTTTTTAAACAAAATTTATATATCTAGTGCCAGTATTTAAAAGTTAGTATTTAATATAATGTAGAGAAGATGATTTTTATAAGAACTTTCAATTCACAATTTTATCCAGTTCATTTGTGTTATAATGAAGTTTGCTTATAACAATGTTGTGTGTGTTTTGAGTGGGTAGGAATTAATCCAATTTCTAGGTAAGTTTTTGTTTTTTATTTTGTTTTTTTTTATTATTTTCTGTTTCTTGGGTTTTTAGGGAATTTTGCTTTTATATATATTATTATACTATAAATAAGATTATTTATATATCTGTTAATATTTATTTCAATTTATATTTCCATTTCTTCGCTCTGGTGTGGGGGCAAAGCGCGGCGTTGAGATACGCCACTCAAAAAGCAATGCCTCCAGCATTCCCTCTGATTACTCTGATATGTGCGTGATTCAGCGTGAAGCTGATTTTTTTATATACCCAGAGCTAAATCAGTATTTTGATTTAAAAAAAATATGTAAATTTATACTAATTTTTACACAAATATTGATAAATTTGTAAAACAAAGAACACAAATCTGTGAAAAATCATTAACTACAGCTTATATATTACCTTTATATAAGCTGTAGTTAATGATTTTTCACAGATTATTTACTATTAAAAGTATAAGTACTTTAAATGACTTACGCTTTAAAAGTTTACGTCACGAACTTTTTCCGATACGTAATACGGTTAAAGCCCTTAATTGGCCGGTACAAATTCTAAAACATATACACGCTATATTTATAAGTGAACGTCATGATAAAATAATTAGTTAGAGGCCAGTCGTGGCGCAGGGGAAAAAAGTGTGACTGTAAAATCGACTGGTTGTGGGTTCGATCCCCACTAGAGGAAATAAAATATTTATTCACATGTACATTTTCATTTCTTCTCTGGTTTCGAGGCAAAGTGCGGCGTTGAGTTCCGCCTCTGCCTACCCTGCTGTGTGCGGGATACAGCGTAAAGCTGATTAATAAGTGTGATAGAGTTATTAAATAAAAGTGAAAGTGGATATTTTTATACAATATACTGTTTCTATTATGGAAGTAAACATATCTTTGACAACTCTGCTTTAAAATATTCTTTTTTTTTATAGTGTTTTGATTGGCTGAGCTCAACACGCTTTGTGTTCTTACAAGATCCAGAAAATGAATGAAGACAACAATTTATTGTCCAAAAAAGAATGAAACACAAAATCGTTGCGTTAAATTTTTAGCTGTCAGAATCAGAATAGTCAGATATATGTGATGTGCTTTACTTTGCAAAATTATAAAAATATAAATATTTTTAAAATTAACTTTCTTCCGAATGGAAATCGAACCTAAAACAATAAAGTTAATTTCCCAACTACACCACTTAGAGATTAGATTTATTTTAATATAATATAAGTATTTATTAACTATAGTTATCATGACTTGAAAATATTTGAAGCGTTCGCTGTTCAAACATTCGTCGTCGTACATTGCTATCGACCGCCCTCACTCCGTTACCACCCTTAGAGTGATATTGAGCCATTTTACTGCTATAATATATAATTAAAAAATTGTCTCTAAGTGTAGATTACAGCGTGAGAAGTTAATTTCAGAAGGAATTCAGAAATTTCTGAATACTTATATATTTTTTTATAAAGTTTAGGAGCTAAAATATGAGTAAGCTCGACGGTTATTTCTGGCAACATAACAATGCGCGGCGTTGAGTTCCACGACTCAACACGTTATGTCTTCGAAATTGGATGAAAATGGGATCAAAGGGTGTTGTAAAAAAAAAGAATAAGGTTTACTAAAAATATAAAAATAATTATAAAATTCCTCAAATATAATAAATAACTCAAAGAAATTGAAATGCTTTTTCCTGAAACAAATTTAACTTTTTCCGTTGGCACTGTTAAAACACCCTTAATTTCTTTATAATTGTAATGCGCCATAAGTATAATGCGGCAAAATTATAATCAACATCTTAAGCTTAATTCTAATTACTTGTATATAAGCACATTTTATTTGTTCATATGCCAATGTTATTATGGATATTAGTACTTACGATAAATTGTCTAAATTCACTTTTAGACAATACATTCAACCATATTCCCTGTAAATTAGAGAAATTATATATAAAGATTTTTGCGTTCAAACCGTTGTGGCGCAGCGGCACAGCGTCTCACTGTAACGCATTCTGGATTCAATTTCTACTTAAGGAATGTTCCCGCCCTGCCAGGGCAGGCAAAACAAAGCGCGGCGTTGAGTACCGCCATTCAACACGCAATGTCTCGAATATTGAGCACAGAAACAGAGTATCTTTACAATAAATTCCCTCTGCCTACCCTGCTTTGCGAGAAAGAGCGTGAAGATACCTTTTTATTTGGTTTCATTCAGAGGTCACAATAGTAAAATAACAATTTTTCGCTGGAAAACCCCATATCGACCGCTTCTCGGTCACTCGCTCTACCGGCATAATATTGATTATGTTTTTCCGTCACGTCACGTGACGTTAGGGCTGTAATTATTGTTACAAGGCCACGTGTTCCTTTATATTGTACGTCAAAACTGTGCTTTTGATTATTAATTCATTATATAATAATACTAGCGGCCTCCTTGTGGCTACGCCCGCTGGAAATATCCGAATGTTTATTGAAATGTACCTATTTAAGAAATACCGGCCAAGCGCGAGTCGGACCCAATATTTCCATATTGTGACCGATTTCACCATTGTGACTGGGAAATACCTCATAGGTTTTGATGATGCGACGAAAAAGGTAAAACAAACTTAAGTTTGCGCGCATATACTCTTATTTTGTTTGAAATGAACTACAAATATAAGTTTGTAGTTTTTCTATGAAATATCGATAAATTTGAATTTTTCGGATTTTACTTTATTTTTATTATAAGATCTTACTTCGTCCTAAGTTTTATACTTGTAGGTTACGGCTACGGGAATATTGGTTTTGATTATGCCGCGAATTTTATATAAAATCATGCAAAAACAATACATAAATGCTCATATATTTTGACTGAATTGTATTAAAGGTTACCTGAATATCTGAAATTCATTTCACGTTGATACATGTCTCAAAACTCAAGTCAAATGGTCTCGACAGACGGACAACAATATGATCCTACGAGGCTTATGTTTTTTTCCTTTTGAGGTACAGAACCTTAAACATGGATTTTTTTTATTTGGTTATTTACACTAAAAAACTAAAAATTAAATTAAATTCAGTCAGCTTCGCGCCGTATCCCGCATACAGGGTAGGCAGAGGGAACCTAGTGTTAAGACACTCCGTTCCCCAGACATCGCCGAATTTTTTTCGAAGCAAACAACAAAACATCGACAACTAAAGATTTAGCTAATTAAATAAAATGTTTGTATAAAATAACCCTATTAGGAAGTAGCCATTTTGTCAAATATTTGTAAAAACTAAAACCCCGACTGCATTAAACTAAAATGAAAATAAACGAGCCTAATATTTTATTAAGATTAACAGTCGAGTCAATTAACAAGACTGCGCTGCCAACCATCCTCCGCACTATGGCAGGCAGTGACAGATCGCCTCCTACTTCATTTGTGAGGTTACTGCGCTGCTCCTCCCAAGCTACACATGCGGCGAGCGTGTGATGGTCACCGAGCGTCCTGCTCTCTGTATATGCGGCATAGGTACTTGCCGAAGCAGCCGTGTCCCGACAGCACCTGCGTCACCCTAAACGACAGGGAGCTGTGCCTTCTTCTCCCGAGCCAGTCTTCGAGTACTGGCCGGATCGCCTCGACGGTAGCAAGGTCGGCGGTAGTTCGCAAAAGCCTTTGCCGCCATTTCGCAACCAGAACCTGACAGAGCTTCTCTCGGTGCAGCGTGACCTGCCGCTGCACCTGGCTCGAGCCCCGTGCTTACATTGGCAACACACACTGGTTGAAAAAATCACAAATAGTATTTGCGGGATACAGCGTGAAGCTAAAGAAAATATCTTTATAGTTCTCACCTAACTTTCATCAGCTAACAGATTGAGCTTTCAATTAGGTTTATCTGTTTACAGATCTTATTAAAACAAATAAAATATTGCATTCAGCATGAATAAAATGAATTTTGTTGAATCTTTTTGAAGAAATCTAGGTTTCATTGAAATTTCAGCCAAAATTGCCACTGCCTTTGTCCCTGCTTTATGCTTTAGTCTACGTGGTTTTATGTTGAAGGTATTATATTTCGTAACGGATAAAATTGGAACGAAAAGTGACAGAGGATGATATATATCCAACATGTTCGTTGTATAACCGAGGGACTTTGGAGCGGTGTTCCATAACTAGTTTTGACGTTTCGATTTTTCATTTTATTTTTATAGTTATCTCGGTTTAGGTTTCGTTTTTACAATACAATTTTCCTCGCTGTTTTATTTGTTTATTAATTTTTTTTTTTTTGGAAATATCACACAATGTGATAAATAAAAATTTCAAATTAGGAAATTATTGTCGTAATGAAAGACTATACGAGTACATACATAAATGAACTATTATTATTTCAGATTGGACTCTCCCGTAAAATTGGAAGATTTTTTTTATTTTTTTCATTAAATTATTTATTTTTTCAGAAACTTTTCCTAACATTAAAATTTCATTTAAACACAACATATACTTTCTTCTGAATAAAATTCAACTGAAAAATATAAAATTATTGTACATGTACCAAGGTAGGCAGAGGGAACCTAGCGGGTACTAAAATACTCCGGTACTTTCTGCCAAATTCTGGAGGCATTGCGTGTTGAGTGGCAGAACTCAGCACCATGCTTAGCCTAGACATCAGAACAAAGAAGAATATTTTTTTTCCTTTCCTGAAGTGGGAATCGAACCCACAACTTGTCGCATTTACAGTCACACATTTCTACCCCTGCGATACGAATGGCCTCAATGCATATTTAATATACGAATTTATATATTTATTCAATCAACAAATGACACGGACAAAACAAATAAAAATACACATTCTCTTATCTTGATTAGAGCCTACGGCGGACATTTATAGTAGTTGAGGGATTACACGTCGACTTCAACTTGTCTGACTTCCACTCATAATAGTTTATAGTGATGCTAGCTGGTTGTCTTGCTTGTGGCTTTGTGTGGCTCGTTTTGTTTACGGAATTAGTATTGCTATTTAGAAAAAAAATAGAGTTCAGTATCTCAAGAGTTCAAAGAAATCATTCTTTAAAAAATGCTATCTATCTATCAGCATTTTTTTTATCGCATAATTCGATAATTTAATTCAAGATTTAATATGCAGGATAAAGCATGAAGCAATAAAACAAGCAATGTTTACAATCTCATTTTTAACACAATAACTACATACATTTTTGAAGCTCAAAAACTACACAAATTACAGCTACATTAACAATCGGGAACTTCCTACTTTTCCCAGTAACATTTCATTCAGAATACACCTTTTAGTGTTCGAAATAAACTCGCTATCATATAATGCAGATCTTGTCGCCAAGTTTGTGAAGACCTAGTTTCATTCTTTATGTAGTCAGCGGATCCTACGTTATTGTATGAAATTCCTTTGTCACATTTCCACGTTCATAGCAACGTTTTAAATCTTCTTAAAATTATTTTTAACCCTTTTGTAAGTTTCTCGAGCCAGTCAATGAGAGACGTTATTTTTAAAATTATTATTCTTGCGTAAATAAAGTGTAATATATTGGTAATAATACACCAATATATAGTTTGTTTCGCTGAAAGCGTTTTGTGAATTTTTCATACGTGGACGTGAGATATCAAAAGAGAGAGAGAGAGAAAGAGAGAGAGAGAGATATATATGTAGTTTTGAGATCATGAGTTCTTCCACTCGCCATGCAAAGATTCTAGAATTCGGTGGAAAATAGAGAACGTAGAGTCCTAACTTAACACTAGGTTTTCGTGTTCTCTTTGTTTCTTTAATTTAAATAATAATAATTTTAATAATATTATATGCAATAGGTTAACCGTTTATTCGTAAATTTTCTTACCACGAACCTGCGCAATGAAAATAAGTTACCTAATACGATAAAAGGCATATCAGTTTTGTTCTTTTATGGACATTAAAATAGTGTGTTGAAAGGCGAGTATCTAATAACCTTACCACATTATCTTAATATGATTATTGACAGTTATAAAAAAATATTTATCAATAAGGGGCCATCGTAGCGTAGGGGCACAAGCGTGCTACTACTGTGAATTTGATTCCCACTCAAAGAATGAAATATTTAATTATATTTCCTCGTTTATTTTTATTTCCTCGTTTCGGTAACGAGGTAAAGTGCAAAGTTGAATTTTGCCACTCAACACGCCACGCCTCAAGAATTCGGCGAAAAATGGGAACAGGGTGTGTCTTAATACCATGCTTTCCATGTTCTTTCTGTGTGTTGTGTCGTTTTCCAAGATCGTTCCATAAATTTTATAAGTCGTATTAAAAAAATAACTAGAAAATACTTTATTATTATTCCTTTAATATTCAAATTGAGCTCTTCAACAGATAACGAATGCAGATACAAGGCTGATCGATTACATTATTATTGGCAGATGTTCCAAGAGCGCACTTGTAAGAGAAACTCTAGCAAATCTATGCAGTTTTAGTATTCCGTACCAATATTAATTGGTAGACGGAACCATAGTGCTTTATCTAGAGCTCTAAACACCAGCACAGTAGAAGCTTCTGGAAAGTATTAATCGCCACTGATGCCATCGCCATGATGACTATTATCCTCAAATAATTATGCCAATTTTTAGAAGCGACTTTCAACTCATAATAAAAATACTCTTTTCTAGTTTGGCGTATGACCACAAGTGCGCGACTGTATACGCGTCAAATTGTAGGTTCGATTCCCACTCAAAGTAATGGAAATATAAAAAATATATATGGGAAAATAGCTAAACCAGGCCTAGTACCGCAAATGCGTCATAATTTTCCATTGTTAGCGACGTGTTTCCTGCGTGAGCTTCTGTGGGGAACTGACGATTGAAGTCGATATCGGAGTCGTATGGAGGCACTATAAACGTTTGATTTATCTGCATGTGTGTAGCAGGCATTACATAGTATTTCATTTCAATCAGGCAACTATCCCAATATGCTGACTCTCCGGGTCTTAACCTATTTTTTTTAACTATGTATTCCGCATCTATGAGGGTAGTCAGAGGGAGCCTAGTTTTAAGACACTCGCTTTTTAATAGAACGAAGAAATAAAAATATTGAATATCCATAATCTATCGCGTTTACAGACACGTGTTACGCCGTGATTGGTCTCGCTGGACTAGACTAGTTAGGTTTACTTTAATTTATCATGTAACATATATTTTTTAACAAATTTTTGGTCAACAACAATTTTTGGCAAGATTAGCCTCACGATACCCACTGTAGAGCCCCCTGGCTGTGAGCCAGGCCTACTTTGACATTTGATAAATACATGCCTCTGCATAAGTATGCAATGCTAAATCGTATAACATATAACCTTAAATACTAATTATGATTTTATCTTAACGTATTTTAACAATTGGAAAGGCACTATAGCTATTTTTTTTGTTTTTTGATGAAGCAAGAACTAATTCGGAATGCTTTTTAATACAATCGTCTATTGAAGCTATAAAATTTTGTATATTTATATGTACAAGTAATGAAACATAATCAAACGGCAATATGTTGTATAAAATAAATATTTCTCGGCCATTTTTAATATTAAAGTTACTAGATCCAAAACTAATTGTGTCGAAGGCCGAGATTGCCTGCGGGTGCCCGGACTCGAGCACTATCCATATGGACCCTGAACCAACCCTTAAGTCAGAAAAGTTACTTCTGAAAGTAACTTACCTGAGTACCTTCTGTATGCATGCTGTGGCATATTATAAAATCTTGTCGGTTAAACCTAAAATTTAGAATACTTTATACGGATTTCTCTTTGACACAGCTGAACGTTGGATATGTATTCGAAATTAAGAAACAAATCTTTCTTCAACGTTTGATTGAAAAGTTAGAAATTTATAGGTGTGGCCAAAAGTTCTTTAGTCAAAGGACGAATAACGTCATTTGTTTTGGCTTTGACTGATGCCTTAAATCAGACTCGAGCATCGACTAGTCAAACCTGGAGCGCTGGAACTTTGTACTTTAATTATAACATAAGTCACTACTACTATGATAATATATAGAATTTTAAACGAATAAGCTATTGAAGATCTATCCATAGGCAGTACTCATAAAAAGTTTGTAATGCTTTTCCCCAATCATAATAAATGGTTTTATTAAAATAACGTCCCTTATCTGTACAGAAGGTCGGAAGACCGAACATCTTTTCGGCTATTCCAGCCATTATCGTGTTCAAGCCCAAAATTATATTTTCTACCGGAACGTAATGCTTATAAATAACCATCTTTAAAGCCTAAATTACTTGAAATTGTACATATTGTCAGTGTTCGTAATAGTAATTAATACTAAAATGTAATTATACAATAATATATCTAAGGGAAATATCCTTACAGAATATATTAGTGTGTTTAACAGATTATTTATAAAATCACAGGTAAAAACTATAAAACATATAATTTTCTATTTTATATCTGTGGTTTTGTAAAAAAATCTGTTTACGTAAATACTTAGTTTATTTGGCTCAGTCTAAATTTGTAGTAAACTCAAGTGACTTATTATTGCAATAGATTTCGTAGATATAGCTAATGACGCCATGTTCCTCAATTATCGACGAGGAATACTCTGAAATATCTTAAATTTCTCAAAGTGGGGAAGTCACAACAAAATATTATTCCACAATATATAGATTTAAATCCACTTTTCCACTGGACCTAATTCTCTGTTCAATTTTAAATTTTATCAATACTCCAAAGGTGATGTTAAGATAAATATTATGGCAATCTAATCAAATTCTGTTGAATCCGATGGCATCTGTCGTAAGATAATTATTCTTATGATTGACATCATAGCTCTTGTGTTAAAATTTATTTTAAATTCCTCTATCAAGGTCTTCTAAGCTTTAAAGACGGTAACATAGATACTATACCGAAAAAACTCAATCCATCTTTATTCTCCGAATACCGTCCAATTATAATACTTCCTTTATTATCTAAAGTTTTAGAGAGCCTTGTCTATCACAAATTGGGCATGTACCTAGTTATAAAAATTTATTGAATCCATTCTAAACTGGTTTTCGTCACGGTCATAGTAAGACAACAGGCCTTGTTCAAAATTACGAATAACATTAGAGAAGTTTTGGAGGATCAGATAGTGACTGCCATACTCCTGCCATTCTTATCGTATCTCCTGAGGTGGTTGACTGGTTTCAAAGTTACTTGTGTGAACTCCTATTTGCGGTTTTCATTAATAAAATTTACCATCAAATATTTTCTCTCTACCATCCTTATGTAGATGACCTTCAAATTATGTCACGATATCTCTATCAAACTTATCTCATTCAATTGGATTAATAAATCAAGACTTCGCTTGATTATCAGCGTGGAGAAAATGTTATGGTCTTACAATCAATCCAGCCAAAAGCCAATCTGTTATTGTAGGTAGACGTGGATTATTATGATAATTAAACATGTCTAGTTCACAATCTCTAATACTTGAAGAAATTTCAAATATTTGAGCAAAAGACTAAAAAATTTACAGTACATGAAAATTTATCAAAGATTCTACATATGCTTCTCGTCGTAGACTGCGAAAATTTCTTCATATATATCTCCTAAAATAGTGCTAGCAAACTCTCTATTACTACCCATTGAGCTACTTCTCACTATAGGCTTGAGCGACTTCAAAATCTTCGAATATTATTAATTGGTCTTCGCATATATGACCACATATCCAAATTTCGCAAAAAGCTCAAGTTGCTTCCTATTAGACTTCGCAGGTATACCCATATACATCTCCTATATTGTGTTTTTTAATCCTTTAACTTATTCTTATCTAAAAGAATGGTTCCAATTTTTAGTTAAATCACATGCTCGTTCCCTCCAATTTGAAAAAAATCTTATCCTCAAAATGACCTCTTCCTACTTTACCAACTCTTTTATAACATTTCCTTTATAATCTAGGGATTATGGAATTCCATTCGTATCAAAGTTAGACGATTAAACGGCCTGAAACATTTTAAGTCTTTGCACATTACTTGATTCTCTAATATTTTTAACAATTTTGATTTGTATATACTATTAAGGTATTTTTTTGAACTTATCATCATATATATATTGTTTTTCACTATATATGTACGTGTTACATAATAATAATTCTATGAATTAGGATATATTTAAGCTTTTGTATCTTTCGTCACCGTATTTAAATATATTTGTAGATATTAAAAATATATTTTATGATAATCTATTATTTTATTCAATATAGCAATAGTATTTGGATACGTATGTATATATTTATGTATGTATAAATTTATAAAGCAAGTACACCGCCTACCGATTTACGTACTCCTACACTGTAAGGCTGCCTTGCAGAGATCGTTTATAGCGATAAAGCCGCCTCCTGTACATTTTCTTATGTGATGTATTTTATTTTACTTCTCTTTATTTTATGGTGAACAATAACGTAGTCAGTAATAAAATTTAAACACATGGATTTTAAAAAAATATATAAATAACATAAAAGGATTAAAATTGGAAATAAAAATAAGTATTATACGAGTTTACTTATCTTTCAAATAATCTCCTTTTAGTTGGAAATGTTGGCTCCGCTAAAGTTGGCTAGAATCCATGTCATATGAATTCTTATATTGATGTACAAGATTTTACTGCATTATATAATAATATATATTTTTTTTGTTTATTCCGGTATTATTATAGCCAAATGTTCCCAAAAATTAAATAATATTGGCTAAATATATTTATGACATAATAATAATTTTTAATTAATTATTACGCTACTACATATAAATATGAGTCAAAGTATATATTAAGGGGGAATCTTAAAAATACTTAAATGGAAAAATAAAAAAATATACTTCCAATTTTCAAGAAAGCATAAAATATAAGCGTATTTAACTGGTAAGCGTAGCTGATAACTGGCAACTGGCAAAATAATTAATAAAGTAATTACCTGTGTTTCGTAACCAGTTTTGCACTGCGCCACGATAGCTTCATATTTTCCACGTATGATATATACTCGGTAGCATAAATGTTCCATTCTAACTTTTATTACTAGAAAACTGAAATATTTTTAATTTCTTAGCGGCCAGTGCAATATTTTTTTAACTACAAATGTTTTCAGAAAATGTATTGTGGAAAATTCTCTACTTATCCTAGAACTGTTTCAAGTACTTGCGGAACGCTTGTTGCTTAATATGTTTACTTAACATATTTACATTTATTTTTATAATATATTTATTTACACGTTATACTATACAAATAGCTAATTTAGTTATTAAATAATTCGTGGCGCAGGAGCACAAGAGGGGAGTGTAAGCGCGTCAGGTTGTGGGTTCGATTCCCACTCGAAGAAATTCAATAATTAATATTTACATTTCCTCGCTCTAGTAACGAGGCAAAGCTCGGTGTTAAATTCCACCATTCAATACGCAATGTATCTAGCAGAAATTCTTCGGCGGGACGTGAGAAACGAAAGGCTCATAATATTCCCTCTGCCTATTCTGCTATTCGCAGGATACAGTTTAAAGCTAACAAAACGTAGTATTAACTCTTTTTTTTTCACTTTACTTCATTATCAATAAGTAGAGTTCTTCAAAGTCGTGAAAAATTTAAAGCAAGACTTCAGGATAAATAAGAATAAAAGAATAGAATAATAAAAAGAAATAAGAAATGCTAAAACTATTTTGCTATTTCAATGAATACTTAATGTATGGTGATACGGTTTCTCAAGACGAAGAGTAGATACAGAAGAAGAAAATAATGGACCACTAAATACTTTTTTTCCTTAAAATGATAGCCATTTTTAGTACATTTATGACTGTCGTAGCGCAGCGGCAGATTCTGGCTACGAACGTTACAGTTTTGTGTTCAATTCCCATTTGGGAGAATGATTTTTTTTATTTGCTCGGTCTAATAACAATGTCACTAAAATTTAGCGGGAAGAGGGAAACGGACTCTTTTAACAACTCTCTTTACCTTATTACATGTAGGATACACTCGCGGAATAACTCACTTTTTGTACTCTGTTATAAATATAATGCGGAATACAGCGTAATCAAAATAAAGAAATGATATTCAATATTTACTACATATTTTTTAGCTTCACTAAGAATATAACGCCGTTGTGGCGGAGGCGCGTAACAGTAACGCGACGGTTATGAGTTTGAGGCCGGCGTTAAGTTCCGACACTCAACACGTAATGCCTCCAAAGAATCAGCGGAAAGTTGGGAACGGATGGTCTTAAGACTAGGTTCCCTCTGCCTAACTCGCTATTTGTGGGATAAAACGTGAAACTGATAACAAAAATACTTAGAAAGTATATAACCTTGTACCAAAAATTAATATATATAAGCTATTCTATAGGTACCAACGAGTTATACTTACTTGGAGGATTTAACGTTGTGCAGTCCCTCTGCGTCTGAACTTACTAGCTTTACAACTCTCTTGGTAATGTTAAGTTTATAGTTATACGGTTGTATATATGACTAGAGACCCGCTCGCGGCTTCGGCCGGTCGGTTTTAATAACAGGACTATTTCAAAATACTTAAAAAATTACAATTACAAACGGAGAAATTTATATATTAATAACAAGGGTTAGGCAAGCCAGTTGCCGACTCACTAACTTAATATTAAAAGACAAGTCCTTTCATATATATATATAGATTATTTTATAATAAAGCTATTTATATATTTTTTTAATTATTTTTAATATAACAAATAATAGTAAAAAATATAACATAATATTTTTATGATTCAGGTCAAATCAAACAGACCTATTGACATTATTCTTCTATCAGTATTCGTTACATTTCAAAGACAAAGGATCGCTTCGATTAAACGGAACAAAAAAAAATTGTTGATGTCATTTTTGTACTCATATTTTTTAATACAATACATTTAATGGATCGTTTATTTATCTATTATAAAAAAAATATGTTTAAATATTTGAAAATATATTTTGAGTAAATTAGGTAACGTCGTGAGTAAATTTTGAGTAAATTAGGTAAAGCCGTCGTCATCGTGTCATAGGAGCACATAGGTGTGACTGTAACGCAACGGTTGTGCGCTCGAACCCCACTAGGGGGAATGAATTATTATTTAGTAATATTTTTATTTTTGCTCTGGCACCAATCTATATCTATCTAGCAGGGTAGGCAGAGGGAACCTAGTGTTAAGACACTCCGTTCCCCACTTTCT
>DWAN01001150.1:0-18902 GCA_018230445.1 Heliconius hewitsoni
CCACAACCAGTCGGTTTACAGTCACACCTTGTGCCGCTGCGCCACGACCGGCCTCTTTAGTTTAGGAGTTTTATGTTTTACAAAAAATTAATTTTGAAATTAAATACTAAATTTAAAATATTTAATTTTGATTTATTAGATAAACAAGACAACAAAAGGATTTTCAATATTAAAATCTATGTATGGATCTCTGAGACCGAGATCACGCGTGCGCCGGGTCGCGGATCGAACGTCACGTATGCCGGGTACTGATTGTCACTAGTGTTAAGGGGAAGAACTATCATAGATATTTATATAATATAATTTTTAAGTTATTATGGCGTGATGAGATAGTATGACAGTAAACACCGTAGTGAGCAGATTATTTTTTTTGTTTTGTCTTCAAGCTAGGCAGGGGGAATTTAGTGTTAAAACCATGTAACAGAGCTAAACGCTGCGTTTCGCCTCCTTATTATCCTTATTATTTTCAGAGTGGACATCGAAGCCACGACCATCATGCCTCTTAGAATAGATTACAGAGTTTTATTATACAACACGATTCAGTTACTTTCTAAAAAAATATATATTTCTTAATTACCAATCGAATAAGCTCCTTAACAGGATAGAAAGTGTAGTGACCGAGGTCGGGTGGATCTTCATTAGGGCAGTCGGTACAATTAGCAGCAGATTTACTAAGCCCGAGGTCGCATACGAGTGGATGTACAGTTACGTGGATATCATATTTCACATTCTTTAACTTTATTTATTTCTTAGCTTCACTTCACAATTCGTCTCTTCTTCCCTCTAGTGGGAAGAAATAAATATTATTAATTTCTCTAAAAGTGTTGCATATTTTAATTTTAATTAAAAAAATTCCAGATTTTCTCTATATTCAGTATAAAGTACAAAAAAAAACTTATAAATAATATTTTAACCTTTCCATTTCCCCGAGAAGGAATCGCATCCACAACCGCCGCTAGCAGTGGTACGCTTGTGCCACAACACCACTACGGCTCCAAATTTAATAAAAACATTTAGACCATAAATAAAGAAATAAATAAGCCAGAAGGTAATTAATCGTAGATACTTAACAGAAACAACCGCATTCACGTGAGCTTGTGTGACAACATTACTTCGCATGTTTTAATACTAGTACTAAATAAGAGTTCATTTATGTTATAGAGTTCGATAATAGCATAGTAGTTACTAAAGATTGTAGGTTCAGTTCCCAGCGGAGTTACTGAAGATATAAAAAATGTGTGTATTATGACTGAATAAAATATGAAAAGGATAAAAAAACAACGATTTTTGATGGATATCAAAAATCGTTGTTTTTTTATCCTTTTATGAAATAATGATTTTCTTTATAAAAATATTAAAAATACCCTCAATATTGGCGGGAAAATATTTTCGTATTTTGAATGTATTGTTAGTAATCAAACCTCTTTGGTTGTACTGACTGGTGTCAATACCATTAAATGTCACATTCTGAAGATGCAATAAATGTAAAAAAAACATTACATTATTTATTAAAAATTCGGTTCATTTTAAAGTTTTGTTATAAAATAAACAAAAATGCGACGAACAATTTACGGATTTTATTTAACAAACAATTAACAGACCGAATACGCTATCAATAAGAGTAGCATAAATGTAGTTCATGTTTTTCAAGTCTGGAAATTTTAGTGTGAAAGATGAAGTTCGCTCTAGAAATAATGTCACAGATAAAATCAGTGCCATCTTTGTGAAAGTGGAGCAAGATTGACATATTAGTAGCTACGACATTTCTGAAGAAGTGGATATTGATCATAATAGATTTACGTCATTTACGTAAGTTTGGGTACAAGAAAAAACTTGACATTTGGGTACCACATGACCTCACTGAGAGAAACCTAATGCGACGTGTTTCAATTTGCGATTCTTTGTTGAAACGTAACAATTCCGAACCATTTCTAAAGCTGTTGAGTACGAGTGAAGAAAAATGGGGGATTTACGATAAGAATGTGCGAAAAAGATCATGGTCGAAGCATAGACAAACCTCACAGACCGTGACAAAGCCCGGTATGACGGAAAGAATCGTCCACTATGAGCTTTTGACACTGGGTAAAACTATCGATTCTGACCTCTACTATCAGCAATTGATAAGGTTAAAAAAAACTATTGAGAAAAAGCAGCCGTAGCTCGAAAGGAAGGGCGTGGTGTTCCACCATGATAACGCCAGACCGCGCTCATCTATAACCAAGAAGCAAAAATTGAGACAGCTTGTCTGGGATGTATTGATGCCTCCTCCGTATAGCCTTGACCTTGCTTCAACAGGTTTCCACCTGTTTTGGTCATTGCAGAACTTTTTAGGAAGCATAAAGCTAATCTGTCACATTTTTTTAATCGAAAATCTCAAAATGTCTATGGAAATGGGATCATGGCACTACCCATAAGATGGCAACAAGTCATCGATCAAAACGGCACAAACATATTATAAATAAATAAAAAGTAAAAAAATATATACCTAAAAAAATATTTTCATTTGTATGAACAATACAAAAATACTTTTGCCCTTTCTTATACGCACATCGAATCTACCACATACCACATCCCTACAGTCAATCAATCACCTTGCCATAATCCCCAACTAATATACCAACAAACGTATAAATAAACATTTTCATATGTCCCACATATTCAATAGACCAGATTAAATTAAATACAAATGCAAATGGACTAAATGACCACGACCACGGCATGCCCTTTGAATTCTATATATGGTCATACAGCCATCACATTACTCTTTTGGCCAGCTACAGTAGCTAAAACTAATTAGGGAAGGTCTAATTGTGGTGCACTTATTGTTTCTTAACGTTGAAGAGATGGGATGGGTGAGGTTTAGGTTATGAGCTGCCGCGGTTTAAATATAATTTTATGAGCTTCACGCTGTATCCCGCATATAGGATATAGAGGAAACTTAGAGTAAAGACATTCCGTTTCCCTCTTTTCTGCCGAATTTTGGAAGTAAAGAAAATATACGTTTGAATAACTATTACAGTCCCACTGTGCCCCTGCGCTACCACTGGCCGCAATATTCGGGATAATTTTTCTCTCATAACAAGTCAGGCGCTGTGCTACTAATCGTCAACACGACATGACTTTAAATTTGGTTGAAAAGTGGAGAACACAGTATATTATTACTGAAATTCCCAATGTAGGTGACATTGGTAGAACACAAAGGAGAGTTATTAGTTTAGGTAGCAGCACTTTCAGTTAATCATAGACTGGCTTTACATTTTATTGGTCTACAAGCAATATATTTATGGAGTATCAATATAATTATAATCTTAGTTTATTTTTGCTTCACGTAGTGCCCAAAATACAGCAAGTTAAGTTTGTCAAAATTTAGAGTCTTTTCATATTGAGTAACGAAATTTAACGCCGCGCTTTATCATGTTACCGGAGCGGGGAAATGACAGTATTAGGTTTATTTCCCCCAAGAATCAAACCTACAATTGCCGCGTGTACAGTCAAATCTGCTATTGCACCACAGTTAAACATTATCACTGATTAAAATAAAAAAAAGAACAATATAAAAATAAAATAATTTTGGACCACACACCTTCCCATAAGGAACGTGTACGCAATCATCAGGTCGGATAGGTATCCGAGAGCTCTAGCAACGATTTAAGTTTATTTAACTTTAATATATCGTAATAAGGTACTAAGCCGGCTAATTTCCATGGCAACGTGTTTACTTGATTTCTATAAGGCTATATCGTTTGTATCAACTGTTATGGAAATAGATATGTATTGAATTTTAAGTTTTGCATTATTAGCAAATAATGCGACTAGAGACTGTTGAAGGGTTGATTATTATTGATAAGTTTATGTTTGGTGGGAGTAAATCTTATTTTATTCTTAGTATAAAGTTTTTTTTGGTATAAATAATATTATTAAATTACATAATACAAGTTTTGAAGTCACCTCTTACACCAATCATAACGCAACCAATTACTATTAATTAATCAATTAGTTGTATAGTTAAATGATAAAAAAAACGAAATAGTAGTAAAAGTGTTAATGCAGATTATAGAATAGTGCGAGGGAAACCTTATCACCGTAAGTGATTTCTTATAGGCAATTTTTATTAATTTTAACTTATAATAATAGGGTTTTTTTTTCATATTCACGTTGTATCTGTTGTAGCCGAATTCTGGAGGCATTTGCCTGTTGGGGGACGGAGCTCAACGCCGCCGGTGACTTTAGTTTTGTGTATATTTACATACACACAAACATACATTGTTACCACATTCAAGTAGATTTATTACAAAATTTCAAGCAAATCATACAAAAGAACACGTCGGAACCTAACAAGTAACAATATGTAAAGAAAATCTTCCTAGAACTTCGGAGCTCGTAACAAACTTGTATGACCCATACATACATTTGCCATAGCTTTTATGACTGAAGGAAAGTTATGTGGTTTCTTTAGTTTTACGATCGTTTCTATTGCTATTGTCAAGTATGAATTCATATGTGAATTTTCTATTGTAAAACTTCCTTTACACTGCAGTTTTGGACCACCTATACTAGTAGTGTGTTCAAATTTCTTTGTGATTTGTTGCTTTCTTGCTTGGTATTTATTGCTTCTTCTGTTTTCCGTTTGATAGTTTTAATTTTATGTTGATTTAAGTTTAGGGCGAAATTTGATTATACTTTTGTAATTAATTATATTTTTAATTTCTGATAAGCAAAGAATTTGCAATCACTCCAGAATTTGGCGGAACATGGGGAACGAAAGTGTTTTAATGGGAATGGAGTGCCTTAACATTCCCTCTGCTTACCTTGTGACTTGCGCTATACAGCGTGAAGCTAAAACAAAATATATACATTTTACATCTGTGTAAACTACTCATTAAAAAGAAATTTAACCTACAATGCACGAGAGGGTATACGGCGTTATGTGGCCGGAGCTTTTGAACTAAAGGACTTTACTAAGAAAGTGACTATTTACAAGCGAACTAAAGATACGCGTCATTTATTTATACTAATTATAGTTTGTGGTTTTTAGTGTTCTGTTTGCTTTGAATTTATTTTTTCTTGGGTTTATTTCTTTTACACATTGTACGCTTATTGGTTAATCCGTTTTTTTAGTTTCAAAGCTGTATACCGCACCTAGACACCACACTTTCCATGAAATTCTAGACATATTGCGTATTTTTATAACTTGAGTGGAAATTGAACCTACAACATGCCCCGTTTACAGTCGCACATGTGTGCCCCTGTTTTACGACTGATCTATGTACTGATGTATGTATGAAATGTATGATTGCTTATGCTTACCGATTTTGCTATTTTAATTAAAAAGGTGAAAAAAAAACAAATAATAATTAACTCGTTCTCGGTTATGTTGGGAATTTCGACATGACACGTCATCGTGCCAGCGTACGTCTTGTCATGACAGCGTCGAAAAAAAAAACAACGCCCGGTTTGAGTTTAGAGGGCTTGAGGTCGATAAAGATGAATCTTCGTTCGTTGTATATGATAAAAAGTATTTAAAATTATTTTGTAGTAGATTCCATTGTGATATACGCTCTGTGAATTGCTCTC
The DNA here is from genome assembly GCA_018230445.1 of Heliconius hewitsoni. Classification (NCBI taxonomy): domain Eukaryota; kingdom Metazoa; phylum Arthropoda; class Insecta; order Lepidoptera; family Nymphalidae; genus Heliconius; species Heliconius hewitsoni. Next base: position 5,575 of record DWAN01001150.1, read on the forward strand.
TTTTTGAAATTCACGCTGTTGGTAGTAGAAGAGAGAAAGATTTCTCGTGGAAGCCGTTCTTCATTTTTCGCATAATTTTAGAGACATTGCGTGTTAAATTATTTTCTCCGTGTTAATTTGTGGGGTTCAACGCTGCGCTTTTTCTCCCAGAAAGGGAAAATGAAAATAATGCGTCTCCTCGAGCAAGAAGCTTTGCAATTGTATTTTACATTATTATTTTATGCTCGTTCGTTTTTTTTATTTTCTGTGTCATCAAGGTTCGGCCGGAATTGTTTTAATGGGAACGGAGTGTCTTAACACTAGGCTCCCAGCTTCCCTCTGCCCACACTGCTATATGCAGGATTCCCCATGAAAAACAGCGACAAATTAATGCTTTTTCCTGTATAGTTGGATATAAAGAGGAAAATCTTGTAATAAGCCATTCCGTTCCCCACTTTTTCCCGAATTTTCGTGTTGGGTGACGAAACTCAACGCCATAATTTGTCTACGTGGCGGAGAAAATAATTTGAATATAATTATTCAACCAATTGAAAATGGAACCCACAACCACCGCATTGACAGACACACATTCTCCAACTGCGCCACAATGGTCTCAATTTATAACTATGTAATATACTAACACAAATATACGCTAGTAAAGATTATTAACAAACAATTTTTTACTATAATGCAATTATGCTGCGATACTCGAACCCGATGATCCGGGTCATACAGATACGTCAAGGCTTGACGGTTCATGACGCGAGCGACGAGACGACGCGTGTGAAACATAGAGTGGAATTGGAGCGTTGGATATGCTTCGAGATCGTGTTTACTTTGATTGCATAATGATTTTTTTTAGTAACACGCTGTATCTCATATATGGTAGAGTAGGTAGAGGGAAAATATTGCTAAGATACTCACAAATATACAAAGCACTCACACTTTCTGCATAGCGGTGGAAATCAACGTCGCACTGTGTCTCGTGTACCAGACCAAGGGAATATTCCTCTGAGTGGAAATCGAACCCACAATCGTGACGTTTACAGTCAGTCACTTTGCGCCACGATAGCGACTGTAAAAGCATAATGCTTATAACAATATTTTATTTCGCTTTAACTGACGATTTTAGAGCGTTATCATAGTTTAAAATAATAAATTGTTAACTATAATAATTTAAAATTAATTGAATTTCGATACAATTTATGTCAACGAAACTACTAATTGTACATAACTAATTTTTAAATGCGCAAAATTGAAATATTTAAAATATTTACTATGTTCGCTAAAATATTTGCTATGCTTCGCTATATTTAGACAACGTAAATTTAACATTTGTCTTTCAACCTAAAGTTGGAAAATGAACAGATCTTTTACTTTAAAAACAACAGATATACTCAGCAACTAATGAAAATTACGTGAATAATTTTAATTATTGCAAAACTATAATGTCTAATGCTTTCCACGTAAATTTAAGAACCAAGATCTATAATATAATTTTAGATATAGGAATTAAGTTACATACAGTAGTCTCGAACAACATCATCAATACGCTACTGGTATCGCCAAATATCACGAGTGGAACATCTTCTCTTACATCTTACATAACTTTAACGTTTACTTAATATCAGGTTATGTAAGGCCTCTTCTATACGTATATAAATGCCATACATATTTATATACACACATAAGTACTTATTTGTCTTTTTTGTCATTTCGATAGAAATGTGTTAAATTATAAACATGTCATTGATGCCGCTGAAGCTTAGGGGCAAAAACGCGTAACTGTAAGTTTTGGGTTCGATTCCCACTTGGAGAATAAAATATTTAATATTTTCATTTTTTTACTCTGGTAATGAAGTAAAGAAAAAAAATCGACCACAACGCCATGCCTCCAAACTTTGGAGGATAGTGGGAAACAAAGGAGTCTTAACATTAGTGTTAAAAGGTCAGAAAATTTCTGGTAAACCACTTCCCAAGTAAACGCTTGGGAATACAAATTTTCTAGGTTCATTCCGAAGAAATGAAATGAAATAAATGAAAAATAGAGAAAATTGTGTCTAGGCACTAAAACTCTACCGGTCTTACTATATGTAAGATATAACGTGAAGCAAAATAACGATAAACTGGTTATGTTATTATTTACACACGATTACATATATGCTGCTAATTTATTTAAATTGTCTAACAATAGCTATTGATAATATGAAAAATTATATGATATATTGGTGCATATTTTATGATTATGCCAAAATGCAAAGGTCAGGATATAATTGGCGAATATATGAGCGCGTTGATGTCTTTTATTTGTCGAAACCGAAATGACTTCACGCTTGTTGATTCAGAATGACTTGGAGCCTTTCTGTTAGGTATATACCTACACTCATAATTTGCAATAGTTCAAAATCTTAATGTCAGTGTTGTTAGTTACTTAGTATACATGAAATATTCTTAATGAAAATGAATAAATACATTTTATTTATAGTTGGGTAGATAGGATAAACTGAATGTATGCATAAAAATAATACTATAACGTACATATATATTTTTAAATTAATCTTTTTCTTATCAACTTTTGATACAATATTCATTAAACTACAGTAGTATAATAAAACATCTCTTATAATTACCAGCATTTATATGTGGCTTCGCCCGCGTGGTCACAAAACTAGAAATTATATATGACTCCTGGTAACTCAGACCGCATTACAGTGATTTTCACTAAATCGATTAGAATGATGTAATATGTAATATCATAATATATTCATATATAGGCCTTCCTCGGTAAACCGGCTATCCAAGACAAGAATTTATTTCTGAAATAAACGCGTTCGACTAAGCCAAATTTTATGTTTTTTTTAGATAAACGGACTTTGACGGAATTGAGGAATGGGTTGTCTTAAGACTAGATTTCCTCAGCCTACACTACTGTATTCGTAAAGAAAGATTTTCATTGTGGGATTCGAAGCTGCAACAACTCTTTATTGGAAAAATCAATTCCACTAGTTGCTCATACATACATACTACATAGGTACCAAATAGCTAAGGTGTAAAATCAAGATTTCCCGTATAATTTTCCAGTTCTTTAAACGTTCGATGTTTATTTGTACATTGAAATACATATATCAGTAGTTTTAACTGTTAACTTGTCGAGTCGAGAAGAAACTCCAGCATTTCTTCACAGTGGGACGTAAATATACTGTCGGTGTGTTTTACTTTGTACCGCAAAAAGTTTAAACTTACACATAGGAAAACATCGATTCTATATCGATTATTTGGAAAGAAATTGTTACAAGATATCGATTAATATAATTTCTTCATATTATAATTGCCAAGATTCATGATGATGAAGCAGAAGTGCATGTAATTCAGATTCTTAAAATTTATTACATATTTACTTAGTTGCAGCTCGATCTTATAAAGTATGCTAAGAAAATCTATGCTAGCTGTTATTTTCTATTATTATTAAAAAATCACCTGCAGTAGTATTAGTACACTCTGTTCACTATTTTCCGCCGAATTCTAGACGCATATCATGTTGAGTGGCGAAACTCAACATCACACTTTGCCTCTACGCCAGAGAAAAGAAATGGCAATATAAATTTAAATAAATATTCCACTTCTTCGAGTGGAATTCGAACCACAACCTGTTGTACATACGGTTATAAAATAAAAAAAAGATTTCCCCACATCAAAATCAAACCCACAACCCCCAACTTCAACATAAGCATTTAAGTTGTCCCACAAAGGTCTATTACAATATAATGAAAATAGAACTGCAAACAAATCGTAAAATGCCAACACACTCATATACTAATAACATTGTAACTACGACAGTACATAAAACTTTACTGTTACTCTCGTATTATGCAAATAAATATTTTTACATAACTTTGTAAAGTTCAAACTGGCATCTACATATAAATATGGGTTTTAAGTAAAACGATTTTGAACTATCGTCGAGATGTGTTGGTGATTTGAGAATGTTTAGAATAGTTTTATATTTGTTATAGATTTCTTTTTGTTTTTCATGTAATATTTGACAATACTCTACTAATGATTGGAAAGTATATATTTTTATTATAAAATAAAAATTATAAGATCTAGACGTCCTTGGAAAAGAATCTGTATATACTAATTTTTTTCTTTTACTTCAAACATGATTATGATGATTTTATGAGACAGTGCAGTGATTTAATTCAGCAAAAAGCAGCTTTTTACGTACGTACGTACGTAAAGTACTAAAGACATGAATTTGGGTGCGCATTTGGCGCAGGATTTTTTTTTGTCTTTCACAGGATGTTGCAAGTTATAAATGTCACTCTTTCTTACAATATTTAGAAACGCTTTTATCTTTTACTAGGACATTTCATTCAATGACATTTTTTAAATACTCACGTCGTGTGACTTGCTAACAATTTACTTTTTTTTACTATGTAAACAGTAAAAAAAGGGAACCTATTATTAAAATTAAATAAAAAAATTAAATCAGCTTCACGCTGTATCCCACACACCTTAGGGTAGGCACAGGGAACCTAGTGTTAAGGCACTCCGTTCCTCCCTTTCCGCCGAGTTCTGAAGGCATTGCGTGTTGAGTGGTGGACCTCAACTCCGCGCTTTACCTCGACACCAGAGCGAAGAAATGTAAATATAAATGTAAATAATATATCATCTCCTCGAGTGGGGATCGAGCCCACAAACAGTCGTTTTTACAGTCACATTTCGTGCCCCTGCACCACGACTGAACCTCTTATTAAGATACTTTCCATTAAGACACTTCCGTTGACTACTTTCGTCCTAATTCTGGAGGCATTGTGTTTTGAACGGCGGAACTCAACGATGCCTTTTTGATACTATAATTTAAGTTATTTTTAATAAAAAGTTTTACGTATATCAAATCTCGTGATTTAATAATTTTATTGCACTAGACAAAGACTCTCGATCATTATTTTTTTTATATCGATCATCATTATAATTATTGGATAATAAATATATTTTTTTCATAATTATCAATAAAAACGAGATGACATAATAAAGGCTGTATTTCAATAAATATTAGTATCGACAGAAAACGAACGGTGAATTATGATGTCACTTCGAGAACTGAGCTAAGAATTTGATATTTTAAACGTAAATTGCTTGAATTAATGAAACTTAATCTAACTCGTTACTTTTTTTTATGTTAAAAGATATATGTAATTAGTGGCAGTTGCATTTCCATAATACTTATGGATTTCTTTAAGAATTTTTTATCATTCTTAAAGTGTTATTCCACACTTAGGAAAGAACCAACCAGGTCGGTTTCCAGGAGGCGCGGGTTCGAGTCCCGCTACGTTCAATTTTTTATACGTTTTCTAAATAAGTATTTCTTTAAGCATTTGTACATAAAAGATATGTTAAAAATTCTGCATATTTATATAAGTTTTTCTTATTTCTTTTTTTGCTTGACGCTGTAAACTATTTTTCGAGGAATGGCAGAGGGAATCGAGAATTAATATCAGACAGTAATTAGATAATAAGTTTCATATTCGCTATCATTTGTCGCATCTCGTTATTTTTATTCGAGTTCTAAAATTAATAATAGATGTTCTTGAAACTTACATGAAGATGAATTATAATTTATTTGTAAGTACCAATGTTACGTACTTCACTTCTTCTTCTTTCTTCTTCATGATTCTTTAATTCTTCCATTTTTATCTTAAAATTTAAATAATTGTTCAAAATTGCCATAGTTTTAACTTAAAATTATCTATTCAACCTATTATAATTAACGATATTGAACTATCTTTTAATGACACGCCCATATCTCCTCATAATGTATTCAAATTGATTTTAACAAATTTTTACTAAATAATCAATCTCAATAATCTCTTTTAAACACTATTTTATAAGCAATAAAACCATATCCAATATAAAATGTATTTGGGACGTGCCCCAAAGTGAGTAAGACTGAGTTGTCAAAGATAACTTGTCAATAAAAAAGATAAAAAATATATATACATATATTCAAATATTCAACCCGCTGATTTATTTCGTCTTCATTTGCCACTATTTAATTTATTGGCAGTGATAAAACAAAATTATAATGTCAACACAATTTTTAATTCAAATTTTAATTAGTGACCAAATTCTCCATTTCAGATTTTTTAAGTGACTCTTTTCTTATACTAGCGTGTTGGGTGGCGGATCCAATGCGAACTTTTCAAGAATTTCAAACAAAAAGACACAGCCGTCTAAAATAATTTTAAAATTCCAACAATAAATAATACATATAAATTACACTAATTTGCACAAAGATATTGTAATCGTGATTTTATATTTGATCGAAATACTAAAGCCTAATTTTTGTGTGCAAATAATAAAATCCAAAGTTTCTTTTTTTATACCGTTTTATCTTTTATGTTTTGAATATGTTAATACAGATTGGAGCTGAGATATTGTAAAATATAGATGTTTAAGCCATTCGGGTTGAACTTTGACGTATTTATTTATGTAGTTCAAGAGGAAACTGGATAAGTATGTTGTTATTTATAAGTTGTATACTTAGTAGTATATAAAATTTACTGTATTACATTTTTTTAACGCTATATACCTCATATAGCAGGGTGCGCAGAGGCAAATTAAAATACTAATATTAAGATAGTTCGATCCCATTATAAGACACTTCCGTTACTCACTTTCCGCCAAATTCTGAAAGCAGTGTCTCGGAACTCGACAACAACGCCGCGCATTGCCCCGTTGCCAGATGAAGGGGATATGTTTTTAACTAACTTAATTTTACTATTTCAATTTTTAAGACTATTAAATTAAGATGTTTAAGAATTTTTAATTAACAAAAGTTTAATAACTGCTACTGTCATTTTTTAAATATGCTAGGTCATTGTGGCACAGTGGTACAGTGCCTGATTGTAAATGTGACAATTGTGGGTACAACTCCCACTCTGATAAGTTGATTAGGCATCGCGTGTGTTTATTTTGTTACCACAGCAAGAAAATAAAAATAAAAACTACTAACTAATATTTTTTTCGTACCGTGAAGCTGTATTCTGCTTCCGCATACAGCAGGGCCAACCTAGCTAAGACACTCGGTCCCCCAATTTCCGCTTTATTTTCGAAGCATTGTGTGTTAAATGGCGGAACACAACGCCGCGCTTTTGTGTTGTTACAAGAGGAGGCGATGGCCTCTATGGTATTTTTTTAAAGAATGAATGACTTCTACTTCACATGTAGTTCCGTTAGGAGCATGTAAAATTACGTCACTATAATAACTTATTTGGTTATGGTTTTATGGTTATTTACAATAGTCACTCTGTATACTATTGTATATAACTACAAGATACGGAGAATATTTTTTGTTCCGTAACCGTAATTACTTTTAGTTAGTAAAACTTTCCAATTAAAATAATGAATAACTTTTGTTAATTATAATTTTATTCGCTATTTGCAATTAGTATAAAAGCATTTTTTTTTACTTAAAGGTGTATCCAGCACATAGAAGAGTTGGCACAGGAAAACCTAGAGTTAAAACACTCTGTTTACATTAAGACATTTCCGTTTTCCATTTGCGTGCGTGTTGAGTTACCGAAGCGAGGAAATGAAAATATTAAGCCGTCACATGTCATTGTGGCATAGTGAGTAACACAGTGCTTATGGGATCGATCTTTACTCGGAACAGTAAACTATTTTTGTTTATTCATACAAAGACAAAGTAAGAGAAAGCGCGGCGTTGTGTTTCGCCACGTAACACAAAATGTTTCGAATTGGAGTGAAATGTTGAAAAAAGGGCTATTTTTGTAAAAATATTTTATAGTTTATATATTAATGTTGTATTTTATGTATATTTAGAAGAAAACTTTGCGACATTAGCTCATATAAATGTTCTATTCGCATAAAACTCTTCTTATAAAAAAAACACAGATTGATTTAAATACTACGTTTGAGACAATGCGTGCTGAGTTGCGAAAAACAACGCCACCCTATGTACCACAGCAGGAAAATGAAAGTAATCAACTCCTTCATATGTTGATTGAACAATAATCTCTTATCAATCATAAAAATAAAAAAAAATCTTAGTAATACTTAAAATACTAGAGAAAAATACTTAAAGAGGACTTCTTAAAATTACTATAAAACTCTTAAAACAGTAGAACCGTTTTGTTTTTACATAACCGACCACACAAGCTATCAAGAGCACTTATATATTATAATATTATGCATATATTCTTATGTATAGCTGTAAATTGTTATAAAATCAATTATGAAATGTGATACTATTAAAATAAAACATTTTATTCAATATAAATAAAATTAGAACTATAGTCGTATAATATGTGGAAGAATGTAAAAGTATTAAAATTATATTATTTTGTGAAATATAGACAATTGGTGAATGATTAACATTCTTTGGATACTAATAAATAGTTTTTATATATAAATGGATATAATTTTGAAATATTTTTGCATGTTTTTACAATAATAAATAAATTATCGAGGCCGTTGTGGCGCAGGTTCACATGGGTGTTTAGCGAAACGGTTGTGAGTTCAATCAAGAGAATGAATAATTATTTATTAAAATTCATTTCTTCATTCTGGAACCAAGACAAAATCCCGGCGTTGAGTTCCGCCGCTCAATACACAATGCCTTAACACTAAGATCTATTTGTGTATCCTGCTGTGTGCAGGATACAGCGTGAAGCTGATTTTATTTTAAATTATTAATTGGATGAAAAATAAACATCCGTACATGTATAAATAAAGATATACAAATAATAAATATACATATACAAATATAGAATATTTTTAAGAAAAATATTGTTTGCAAAAATATCTATCTATACTTTATTCTTTTACTGTAGTAACTTCGAATTCGCTCTTTATAAATTAAAACAGGTAGGTTGTCATGTTTATAGATTTTTTAATTACTTATAAACAAAGTAATTTCTTGATACTTGCAGACATATCTTCGTAGAATAAATTAATTAGATATCTCAAATAGGATATATGGTGTGTTCCAGATGAAGCGAAAGAAATATACCGCAAATGGGAATGCTCGTTAAAGCTTTATTTAAAAACTGGCTTCAATTACAAAAATAAGCTTAACATTTTAAAAAGGATGATAATGAAGAGAGTGAGACGATTGTGTACGTTTGTAATACTTAGAAATGTAGCACTGATATGGCGTTAAAATAACATATGTTTTAATAGCCTTTTTTCAGTTGCTGCATGTCTCACAAATGTCAGTGTAAGCATAGGGAACCTGGGAACCTAAAGATAAGATATTTCCTCCCCATAAATACATTAAATATTGTAAATTTTCACGATTGGGAATCGAATTCTCAACCGTCCGTTTACAGATACATCCTTGTGTCACTGCTCCAATATGCTCTCATAAAATAATAATAATTAATAATCTTAAAGCAAAAATTATATATATAGTATACTAGCTTACATGTGCCTACGCGCGCATACTCAAATAAAAATAACTATGAATTGTGTAAAACACACTCTAAGTTATAAAAGATACATTCACCGCAGGTGCAGTTGGTACTTTTATGTTATATAGCCAATAGTCTCTATGGTCCGTCCAATACGAAAATGTTTTTTTAATTTGATCAAGAAGTTTCTTCAATCAAGCTTAGTACAGATTTATATCAATTTAATTATATTCCTATTTCCTTAAAGTATTTTTTTTTAAATCTGAGTAATTTCTAATAATATTATGAAGAAAAAAAAACCAGAGCAATATCACATTCTTCATCCAAAAGAATTCAACGTGATCAATCTAACAAGCTACCGCTCCTGAACATTATTGTTAATGTTTTAAGACAATCATTTTTGCAATTTCACTATTCTAGAGTTTTGGCCCGTTAGAACATTTTTTTTTATTGAAATTATTTTTTTCAATATTTTAAACGTAAAAAGAAAGATTTTTTAAAATTAAAATAAACTGTAATTCTTTTTTATCTATTTATGAGTAGACTTGGCTTCGCGACGAATTATTTGGTTTTACCAATACCTTTTTCAATATATGATAATTGAAATATAACATAGCGGAGTTTGCAAAATAAATTTAAATAATACCAAACGGAGAAATTATAACGAGTACTCGTTTTATACGAATAATATAACATATAATATTTAACTTTCAATAAAGAATGTTTCTATATATAGTATAGTATATGTATATATAGTATATGTATAGAGATTTGATTGTTAACGCAACGGCTGTGGTTTCAATTCCAACTGCCTACTCCGTTCTGCGAAAAAAAGATGATACTCCTGTTTACTATTCATAAAGTATTTATTAATTTATTTTAGATTTAGTAAAGTTCAGTCAATAACATTTGGTTATTAAAAGCAAAAATATATAGTAAAAGTCTACTAAGAAGAGATAGATATATTTCATATATTGATGATAGATAGTATGCACAACATAATATACTTTGCTTAATTACCACAATCGAAGGCGTACAAATTATATTGATTTGATACATTGTAGGGTAGTCAAAAATGGTACAATGTTATGTTGATGTAAATGACAATGATAGTGTATTAGAACTGAATAAGACGTAGAAACGAATGTTCTTTTACTTATATATCCTTGCAGAAGGAGGTAGAAGAAGTACGTACTTAAAATATAATAATTAATTATATCAATTGAATGGAAAATTGTAATGGGTCGTATGTATGAAAGCTTTATATTGATTCGTCGTGAATTAAAAATAATATCATTATATTTATAGAAAAGATTAGGAGTAGCTTTTATTGAATTTATTTAACCAGTACTAATAGAATAAAATAAAAGTATTGTACTTTAATACGAGTGGGGACGCGTCTGGGAGAAGTGTCTTTAGGGAAAGGAAGTGTCAAAAAACCAGGTTTCCAGGTTTCCCCTGACTACCCTGTTATGTGCGTGTCATACTGCTGAATTTTTTTATGTATTGTACATGCATACTAAATTAAATAATATGGAGTAACATTATCTCCTTTTTACCGTACAACCTGCTTCTTGTTTTCTTCACACAACGTGACATTGGCGAAGTGATATGTGCTCTACTGGCACGCTCGGAACGCCATAATCAAAGAACCATACCATACCAAATAATATGGAGCTTTACAAATTAAGAGAAGTAGATATGTTATAGAAATTATTTCTACTAATAAAATTATTGTCACTTAAGCTAATTAGATGTTGGAAGATATTCTTAAGAAAATAAATTTAAATTAACCTGAAAATTATCATTTCATAAACTATATTTTGAAACATATTTAATACATTTACTAGACTAACTTGAACACACTTAACAATTCGAACAACCTTTGAACCAATAGTTAATACATAAAAAAAAACAACTTACCGTGTCAATATGGTAACAAAAGTTCCGTTTCAATATATTCTACACCAGCTTTACCATCATCACTTCACCCACTATCACAAAGTTAGCGATAACGATACGATGTATCGAGATGCGTTCTTTTACTTGGGAGATGCGCATGCGCATCAACTTTTCAAACGGCTCACTCGAATGCGGCCAGTATGGGACTGCAGAAACATCTTACGCTTCGCGAAGAAGACACACGCACTGTCCCACTCACTCTTATAGTAAATTATATGACTGTCTCTTTCCTACTTATTATCAGAGGTTCACCGTTCATCTCGTGTCAGTTGACACGCGGCCATCGGGTGAGAAGGTCGTGCAGCGCTTTCTCTTAACATTATACAATTTATAGTATATGTATATTTCTTTACATTTTTTACGTATGTTTATATATAAATCTTTAAATATAGATCATCGAATTTGGCATTATCAGCGACCAATAAGCGAAACGTAAAATGACATATCTGCTAGATTATTCGTTAGAGTAATGCCGTTGCCGCGGCATTGATGGCGATTGGCGTAAATACTATAGGCCCCGCCTGTACCGTTACGGGCAATGACTGCCCCAAAGTGGGGGTTTTGTAGATCAAATGGAGGGAGAAATAAACATTCGCCATTTAATTAATATGGTGTTAGACAATGTGTGTAGTCGTTGATTTGTGGTTGTAATTTTTTTTGTATAAATTAAAAAAAAACATTTTTAGTTAATTTATTTAGGTTGTATAATATATAAAACACTTTATGTAAACTATAAAAATATTACTTTTTTAAATTTGTTTTTGTGTTTTTTCTATTTTATTTTTAAATAGTACCTACACAAAGTATTACTTACATCAGATTTAATAAATAGAATATAATATAAAAACATTTTTAAACTTATATGAAGTACACAAACTTTAACTTTTTTTAATACATTTATAAAAAGCCGGCGTTGTTAGAGGCTTTCGTGGCGCAGTAGCGTGCGACTGCGCGACGCAAGCGCGACGGTTGTGTATTCGATTCCAATTCTAGAGAATAAAATATTGAATATTTTAATTTATTGGGTTTAGTAATCAGGCCAAACGCAGTTAAGAATTCTATGGAAAGAGGAAACGAAAATGTCAAAATAGAGAACGAAATATAAACCCTAGTACCCCAGGTTCCCTCTGCTTACCCTTACCCTGTTTAAAAAAACAAATTTAAAAACAATAATGTAGTGATGACTCACTTTCTTTTTTCTGCTCCTATAATACATTTTGAGAAAGTAACAAAAATTAATTCTGCTGGACGTCATTTAATAGAGACGATAAAATTTTGTTAATATTTGATATTTGAGCCTTAATCTTATGAGAACTTAATTAGAAGTGAATTAATTAAGACTTGTGTTAATTACAAAACTGTTAATTAGCAATTAACCTATCGTCTGTCGTTTATAGAAGGTTACAAAATTATAATTTATAAATTGATTGTTAAGATCAATTTATAAATTATAATTTTGTAACCTTCTATAAACGACATCATCTTTCACATTTTGCGATGTAGGTATGTAGTCCGTAGGATAATCACTCCGTTTTTTACTTTAAATGTTAGTTCCATTAGCGTATCTAGAGATATTTTCAGGGGTGGCCTGGACTTGGATCTTTGAACAGATATGTTCGTGTAAATGTTTTTTTTTTAATTTTTCGGGGCACATTTTGTTGTATGTAAAATTCTTGGAGTTGGACACCTGAGAATTCTGGGGTGGGCACGGATCACCCACCTCCCACACTTTCTGCGCCCATGGTTAGTTTGCAGAGTTTAACAATAAGTATTGTTTACACTAATGAACGATTTTATGTCTATCTAAACACAATTTTAAGGCTAACATAGCTGTGGTTTCGCAGTGGCATAGTGCCGGACTGTTATGCGACGGTTGTAATACGGTTGTTGTAATAGTAAATAATCATATCACCGGTTAATAGTACCTACTAGAGATAGTACAATAAATAAATT
>DWAN01001151.1:0-18901 GCA_018230445.1 Heliconius hewitsoni
TCTTTTCAACTGTATTTTACTATTTTTTTATCTGTGCAATAAAGAATATATATAAATAAATAGATAGAATTAAAATTTTAAATATATCATTTCTCGAGTAGGAATCGCAATCAAACAATTTGCCTCGTATATAGTCAGTGATTTGTCTCAGTTTTGTTTATAGGCTTAGAAGTAAATGACTTGTGTTCGTTTCTTTTATTTCATTAAAGTTTATTAAGAATTTATCTCTTGTGTTACGATTAAGCACTTTTGATATATTGTTCCCAAAGTAGAAAAACAAGAATCTATAGATACCAATCACTCAGTAAACATAACGAAACTTGCAATTTGACTATAACCGCTTAGTTCAATTAATAATGTATTATATCCGGAAGCTGACGCACAAAGTAACGCATGCACAGTGTCACTTTTCTCTATATATCCACAACCGCAATTGGCTCCAATCCTTATAATCCAATAGAATAATGAAAATATTAAATGGATAATATCAAAGTTTAAACCGTTGTTCACATCGGCTGGAGCGCAGTCATTAATTTAATTAACGTACGACGCCACTCGCCCTGATGTGCTCTGCGAGACAGATAATCATACTAAATGACTTTTTGAACGCTCAATGCTTTTATTATCTGTGATCGATTTTTATTATCGTTTGTGTTCATAACTATTTTATAAACACTTTTTGAATGTTTATCTTTAATGGTTGTTCAATTAAATCTATGTTTTATATGGTGAAACTTAGGACTGTATTGTAGTAGGTGTGTGAATAAACGTTGACACTTCTATAATCAAGTGAAATATTTTTTTTTCAGCTGTATTCCGCATTTAATCTTGTTACAGACAGAGGGAGTCTAGTGTTAAGACACTCCGCTCTCCACTTTACGCTGAATTTTGGAAGCATTGGGTGTTGAATGGCGGAATTCAATGCTGCGCTTTATCTCGACACCAGAGGCAAGAAATGAAAATATTAAATATCTCATTTCCTCGAAAGGAAACCAATCCGTCGCGTTTATAGCTATACTGGCCTCTAAAATGAAAATAAAATAAATGACGCTCAAAATACTTACTAGCTATGAAATACTTACTTATTAGCGCTAAGTGAAAATTGAACTCTAGTGCAGCGCAAGGTTAATCTGGGATGACCATTAAAAATAATTTAATTATGGGAAAATCTCAAAGATACTTTTCAATATGTTTATAAAAAAAAACGAGAATTGCCGACGAAGGTTTGAGAACAATGAGTAAAGAAGCCAGGTTAGAATTAAGTACAAAATATATACAGTGATTAGCTTTAAAGATTTAGGACACGAGGAGAATAACGACTTTGGAAGAGGTGAAAAAGGTGAAAGTGTCGAGACCGTAATTCTTGGCACTATTTGATCTGTTTTACTGATTGTCAAAGAGTTTTGCGACATTTAGGTCCCAGTTACAGTCTAGGTCCCGGTCACAGACTTAGTTACGTAAGGTAGATAAATTTCTGGAAGGTCCTTTTTAAATATTGTAACCAAAATGTTTTTATTGCCGAGAGCGTATTCTTAAATTAAGCTTTATATTTAAAATACTTCATATTGGAGAATTATAAATTAAAATTTAAAATATTAAAATTATAATTGTTAGTAAACAATTGATAGATGCTGAGTTTGTACATTTTATATTTATCACCTTGTACGATGATGATGTCGTAGCGCAGGGGCACAATTTATGATTGTAAACGCGGTTGGTTGTGAGTTCGATCCTCATTCGAGGAAATTAAATATTTATAAAAAAAATACATTTCCATTCCATTTCATTCTACGGTCTGGTGTAGAGGCAAAACGCAGCGTTGAGTTCGTCCAGAGTTCGGCTGAAAGTAAGAAACGGTATAACTTAACAATAGGTTCCCTCTGCCTACCATACTGTGTGCGGGATACAGCGTAAAACTGATTTAATTTTTTTACCTTGTATTCAATACTACTAAAACATATTAAAAATCCAAGAAAATCGTTAAAGCTTTTCTATCTAAAAAACCTTTAATACAAAAAAGAGTACAGCCCTTAATTATGTTGCATTACTGGATTCGAACCTTATACCAATACAAAATACTGAGTTGTTAGTTACTATAAATATTTCCGTCGTTGTTTTCAAGTCGTAAATCAACTAATTATAAATTTTCCACATAAATAATGCACTTTACGTACCAGAATTTGTGGACTAAATGAGACCATAGAGTATAGACAGTGGCTAAATTGAACGAAAACATTGAAGTTTCGCTTTCATTCATTTAATTAGCTGGAGTTTTAACGGCGCCGCCGTGTCGTTTCACAATTTACTCGCCCATCCGTTTAGATTTTTCACGACATTTTTTAGATTTCGATAACATTTCAATTGTTTTTTTAGTTTCGATATAGAATTCAGTTGAAAATATTTTTTGAGCTTCTGTCACTGACGTGACGCAGTCATGGAGGACTTGTTTTTATAATAGAATGCAAAAATAATTGTTAAGACTA
Organism: Heliconius hewitsoni; assembly: GCA_018230445.1. Lineage (NCBI taxonomy): Eukaryota > Metazoa > Arthropoda > Insecta > Lepidoptera > Nymphalidae > Heliconius > Heliconius hewitsoni. The sequence continues at coordinate 2,484 of DWAN01001151.1, forward strand.
AAAAGAACTATTTAAATTTGTTATTTTGTATATAGATGTCTATATCTAAAATAACAAATAAATATATATCATATGCAATAAACATACAAACGTAAATAATATCAATCCTCAAATTATTTATTTAATTATTGTATGTACGTATGCTCAAAAATAAATTGCAAACAAGAACTAACTTTGTTAAATTTTTATTCCTGTTTATCCTAAACGAATTAAAAAAGAGCTATGAGTTGAATCCTATGAGAATTTAAGTGTGAACGAGTTTTCACCTAGTTACAGTTTTCAGATGAAATTTATAGTGGTCGCAATTTTAAATTAAATTTTATCGCTTGTTTCTAAGTGCTTTCTGTAAGTGCCTCTGATACTTTACGCTTGCTCTCGAGTGTGTATCTTAAATTACACATATTATTGGAATGAATTAGAAAGTGAAAATTGAAATCTATTGTTCGTGTAGTTTTAACATTGGTTTTTAACTCTATTAATGGATGTTTTTTGACGCAGCTAAGGCTTTTCTGACGTTGTTTATCTTATGTGCTGGTCGTGAGTTCAAATTTATAGGAAGTAGTAAAGGTTAAATGTTTATTTTAATAGGTGGTACTTTTATGATCTTTAAGGATACTGTGTAAAATTATAAATTATTTGAAATATTATAGGACTAATTAAATTATTCTTAATATATAATATATAACAGGATCGAATAAGTGAAAATAAATCATTCCCCCGAGTGGGAATCAAATCCAAAACCAAACCAAACCAACTTTATCAAATACCAGAATTTGTTAAATTTTAAACTATTTCATTCAAGTGAATTTATTGAGTATGTTTCACATATTATATAATATGTAATTTTAAAAAATAAATAAAAATTATTGATATTTTCGTAGCAGATGACTACGAAAAGCGTTTGAAAGCAGTTTTAAAAGAGATATTTTATTTATGTCTATCATCACAAAAAGTATTTTGCTATAGACGGAAAAAAGAAGACAGTCATAGACTTCTAACATTTTGCACCGTCAAAATAATATATGTTTTATATGACAATAGTATTTTAGACAATTGGAATGCACTTATAGTATTAAATTGGTATAAAAAATGACTTATATTTAATTTGGTATGTTAATTCAATAAAACTGAGCTTTACGATTTATCTCGCATAGCATGGCAGGCAGAGAGATGCTCGTTCGAAGGCAGTTTTCGAAGGAAGAGTTCTTCGCTTTTCCTTTGTTTTCGAGATATTGCTTATTGAATGGCGAAACTCAACGCCGCTCTACAATCATAGTTCTTTGTGTTATATATGAACTCAGAAAAGTCTGAGAGGTGTATAAAATACATAAGTTGTAAAATAAATGTAGCGGTACCACATGCATTTCTTTTTAGCATGTAATATGTAATGAATATTCTATAAGAAACCCGAAGCAATAGATAATGTAGAGTTTCACTACACTCGAGCAGCGGAACAGGAACTTGGTGAAAAGATGAAAATATTTTGACCTCCAAGGCTCGGATGCTGAATATTTAAAAAGTCCACGTCTACAAAACGGAAATTCTCTTACTACCCTCATTTGATATTGAGATTGCCTTCAAATACATTACGTCGTTGATCGTATCATTTCTTACTAGTTTTCATAATATAAATCACTAGTTTTTACCTGCGGCTTCGTCCACATGGTGAAATGGATTATCTTAGTTATTAAGAGTAGGCAACATGCTACGAAAGCTCTCTTATTTGTGCCTGAACTTCCATTGTTCTGCGTTCTTGTAGGTCGTGGCGTGATTGTATTTATATTACATCCTTCTTCAACATATGAAAGACCCAACACAAAAAAATATTTTTAATTAAAACAGCTATACAATCATAATTTTTTTTGTAATACGTGTAATATTATATTATCATAATATAATCGTATATTTGAAAATAAATTCTTGATACACACTCATTCATAGGTTACTTTCTCTTCATTAAAACATTTTTAGAAACATACCTGTCTCAATCATAATAATATTTAGATCGACAAAGCTTAGCCTAATTTTAAATAATCTAGCAATCCAATAATGAACGAAAACAATAGCGTTGTAGATATACCTATAACTTCCTTATTTCCCTCTTCGAAAAAACTGGAAATGCTTGTAATAATTTTATTATAAAAAGGTACGCAATAACTTCAATTACATAGAAAGGAAAGAAATAAAAATGATACAAAAAAACACAGCTCTGGGTCGAATCCAGGTAGATACACAGCAATATTGGATATTGTGCCCGTCTGCCTTCAATTTCTAAATTTAATAATCTATGTATTTCGGTTGTAGTCGATTGTGTGGGGCGCGGCGGCCGTAAAGCATCGTTCCAGAGCTACTAAATGTCAATGCACAAGGCCATGTATTAGTCCAAGGTATTTGTATTACTGTATTTATACTGGGAAATGTTCTTATAAAATTTATATGGTTTTATTTACATAAATATAATATAATAGTATTTACATAAATATAACAGTACAGCACACTTAGAGCTGTAATTAAACAATTTTAAGGCTTTGAACTTAACCACAAATTATAATTTCTAATTTTTTTGAGGAAGAAGAAAAACATAAGAATAATTAAAACTTTGTTTTACCTACAATTTGTAAAATTTTGGATGCAGTGAAACAATTACCTCATTTTATCTAAAAAAATAAACCAAATAGTAGTAGGTATTGGAATTATATTTCTTAGGATAGACTTTATATGAAAATCAAATAAAATCAGCTTCACACTGTACCCCGTACACGGCAGAGGGAACCTAGTATTAAGATACTCCGTTCCCCACTTACTCCGTCCACCGCTAAATTTTGGAGGTACTACGTGTTGAGTGCCAGAACTCAACGCCGTGCTTATCCTCGACACCAGAGCGAAGATATGAAAATTTAAGTAAATATTTCATCTCCTCGAGTGGGGATCGAACCCACAACCAGTCGGTTTTCACACTTCGTGCCGCTGCGCACGACTGGCCTTTATATGAATTAAAAGAAAACGAATACTATCAATACTTATGAACAAAGCATTTGTTAAGACTTTTTGTTATAAGGAACGATAATGTATGATAAGATACATCATCTATAGTTCTGTATATAATATAATATTATAATATATTTTTTACCGTCTGCATCTCAGGTACAGGTATTTTGGGAATTCTAGCTCATAATTTATATGTTAGGGTTAATGCTAAAATGCTCAAGTAGAATTCACTTGTTGCTATTATGCATATGCATATATGAATATTTATGTACGTAATAGAATAGGGAAGATTTTACAAGAACGTCGCCCAATTAGTTTGTAGCAGTAAAATGATTTCTTATAGTATTATTTAAATTTATAGTTAACCTTGAATTTGCTTTTGGATTTTATTCACAACTAACTTTGAACAATTTTATGTAATACATTTTATTTTAGTAATTATAATTAGCTAAACTTAAGATGGTTCTATAAAAAAACTCATCAAGTGCGAGTCAGATTCGCCTACTGAGGGTTCTGTACTAATTTCAGGATTGAAAGTACATGGGATTATAAAAGTTGTCAAACCAAAATCAAATACACTCATTTTGTATAAAATTACCTACAATATAAATTTTCAGTTACCAGATTATTTCTTATATTTTTATTATAAGTGGTCACTTCTTGCCAAATTACGTAATTGTGGGGATACGGGAAGTACTCTATAAGTTTTCATTATGCGGCGAGTAAAGTTGCCAAGCACTCTCGTATGCACTCTTTTTGCTTGAAATGACCTACAAATATAAATTTATAATGAACGTTTTCTATGAAACTAAAAATTTCACTATTCAGATTTCTTATTTTATTAATTACTTAGTTACATATTTCATAACTGTAGGTCCACGGGAAGCAGCCTATGGGGTTTTGATTACATTCAGCAAAAACAATATATAAATGCTCGTCTCTTTTGATTGCGTTGTCTTAGACGATTTATTTTGTCTGTGCTGAATCAAAAACCTAAATGTTTGATTTTAATTTCAGCTCGATACCTCCAACTGAAACTATTATCACTACATACAGACAGACATACTGATGATCCTATAACGGTTCCGTTATTTCCTTTTGAGGTACGGAACCCTAAAAATGACCTAAATAGAATTATACAATATAATAATATATTTAAAAAGATGCATTATATAAGCATAGCTTACAAAATATGCATAAAATCTAATACTATATAATCTACTTATCATCTGTTTACTATCTATGACAAACGATTAATTATAATTCTATTAATTTATCAATTTTATATATATATACTTATATCTTATATGTGTATGTATGTATATGTGTATATATGTAAATTTATATATATGAGTATATGTAGCACTTGTACTATTAGACCTGCAAATTGTTTTTGCCCTTTCTCATACCCATAGGTTGACTGGAAGAAATCTCTATTAATCTCTATGACCTTTGCCAACAATGTAACAATTTTATAGTATTAATTTAAATCACAAAATGCAATAAAGATTAAATGTGTTGATGATCGTTAAAATAGACAAGATAAAATTTTTTTCCCTGTATTAGTCCATTTCTGCCTCTAAAAATAACAATTTTTACTTCATATTTTTTCATATATAACTATTCTACCATCAGTTCATAAATATATATTAATTTATAAAGCTATTAATACGTATTCGATAAGCGTAAAACATAATTATTGTCAATTTTCATTAAAAAACCTGGAATTCCACAGGCTGTGGGTGGAGGGCGTGTACAAACAATTGATATACACCATGATGCTCCACCGCTCCTAACAACATAAAATTTTATGACCGCGAATATTTATTATTTATAGTTTTATAGTCCAACATCGAATTTTATATTGTAACCTGCCAAATATATTACAATTTTCGAAAGCTACGTGTTCGTTTTTCTTGATGTGTTTTAAAGAATTGTGTTTGTTATTGAAAGTTTTTTTACTTCACGCTGTATCCTGCAAACAACAAGGTAGCCAGAGGGAACCTAATTCTGGAGGTATAGCGTTTGAGTGACGGAACTAAACACCCGTCTTTGTCTCAACACCAAAGCGAAGAAATGAAACTATCAAATAATTAATATTATTGACAGTTTTTTTTCAATACTTATTACAAAATGCCATTTTATAAAACTCTACAGAAAACATTTTAAATCCATTTGAGGCGACATCGTTTCAATTTATATTTTATTTAGTACAACGATCATAAAAAAAATTAATTGCAATCATAAAACAGTTGCAAGCTACGTTCGGGCTGTTAGAAAAAAAAATGGTGTTTAATTTATCCATCATTTCCGGTTAGTGCTGGATAATCCCCGTACTTCAATTCAAATATATATTTCAATACAGAATTTCGCTACGTTATTATGTAGAGCTATTCTCTAAAAAGTAACATTCATAGGTGGATCGAATGTTTCATTCAGCTTTAAGCGCGGAAAACTTAAGAGGCTCATTAGACTTTTTGTTCTCTACAGTGCGAGGTTTAATGTGAAACATATCTGTCTTCACAGGTAAGAGCTGGATGGTTGCCAACTACCTGTGGACGCGTTTTGAGAAACACATTGCAAGGTTTTGTTGGGCGAATTTATTTTTGACTGGTAACCGTCCTATAAATCGGAAAAGGGTAACAAGAGAACATTTGCGATGGAATTTCGAAGAACTTTCGTACGTTAATCCTCAGCTGTCACTAGTCGAGAGTATATTCAATTTATACGGGCGTGGGGTAAGTAAGCTATTGATGATCGCGGCCACGTCACCGGGAAACCCAGCCTGCTTTAGGTGAGCGAAATGTTAAATCGGTTCTCGGTATCGCAGCCATTTTATAAGCTGGTACGCGGCGGCAATTGATTCGTTTATATTCTATTTTATTATGTTTTATCAAACAACATTTTGTATGTTGAAAATTCATATCAGTTTGTGAAACTTTGGCCTTAATAGACACTAAGGCTATATTTAGTTTGTGTTTTAATCAATAAATAATGGGCTAGAGGCCATCAGATATAGTTTGATCATAACATTATCGATACCACGAGGACGCGTGCATTCAACTTTACGATCTTGTTCGTATTTAATAAATGTATCGGTCTTTCCGACCCCAAATTTTACGACTGTACAATAAAACATGTCTCGACATCCAAATTTATATGCGTACATAAAGTTTTATATCTGCGACTTGCACTGCCGAAGCTTTTCCTAATTGTTGCCGGTCATGGACTATGAAAAGTAGGCACGGTTTTGTGAAACGCGAGTTCGTAGCCAGAGTATTCGTGAACTTTTGTGTTGGATCTGAAGCTTTTCTTTTTTTTTAATTTAAGATACAACTCTTGTGTTATATAATCATATTTAGATATCATTTGTTAGATTAACAATAACTATTTTGGTATTACGGCCTCGGTTGACATCTTAAGCGGTTGTCGCTTAGCTGTTGGGTCATGAACCGGATGCAGTATTACTTGGTTCCTTTCTGGACCTATGTCCCACCGTTGAAAGAGGATTTCTAATATTAAAACAACAAAAATTAAAACGTTTATAATATTTATTTATGTTTATTTAAAAATGTAACATTTATTTCTGGTTAACAATAAAAGTATATAACAGTATTACGGTTCCAATTCTTCTCATATTTTAAAAATATGAAACAAGTTAGAGTATTAATATATCAAATCAGAGTTCAAATTAAATTCAATCTTCACTTACCTCTCTATAAAAACACATCAAACACCAATTATCCACTAAAAAACAAACAAACAAACAAATGCATCGAAAATATAAAACTGCCAACTAATAAATAACAAAATTAATTTCACTAACCCAACTCGCACTCACAATCGGAATGCGCGAAACAAAAGCCATAATTTAACGTCGAACAAATGCGTTAATGATGCACCGAGTCATGTTTACTAACCTTCCTTTCGTTAGTTTAATCACTCACTGTTGCTGTAACTCTTTCATGCATAAAATTTCATTTGGGCTAATTGAGTTGTCCTAATTGAGTTTGTGGTAATTATCTGGTGGACATGGCTTCGACGTCCAATTGTGGGTCGTGACGATGTAGTGTCGGAATGGTGGCCAGTCTCAGGTGCCGCCTCAATCCCTTGCAAGTGTTCGTGTCTTAATTAATATTTTATTGTAGCATTTTCGATTGCTGTTGTGTTGATGCCGTTAATGGTGCAGGGAGGGCGGCTTACTGGTTGTGGGTTCGATCCCCACTCGGAGAAATTAAATATTTATTTATATTTTCATTTCATCGCTCTGGTGTCGCGACAAAGCGCTGTTTCGAGTTATGCCACTCCACTCATAATGCCTCCAGAATACGGCAGAAAATAGGGGTTGGACACTAGGTTCCCTCTGCCTACCCTGCGTGAAGCAAAAAAAAACAAATATTATTTCTTCCATAAGTGTTTAGAATTAATAAGACAGTCTAGGAATAACAATGCTTTAAACAAAAAACGAAGTACTTAGAACTTTTTGCGTTGCACTAAATTTTTATGCAAGATTGCAAACTAATAAATAAGATATTTGAGCTCTTAAAAACTTTCTGTTAGCGGATATAATAAAAAAAGGAATAAAAATTGTTCAATTTTATACTTTAGAAATAACAATATTTATTGTAATTACTTATTTCTAAATAGATTATCCATAAAAATTTACATTATACCAAGTATTTAAAGCAGTGGCGTCACGATATTTCCCCACAACAGAGAAGTCAGGGGAGATACAGTATTTAGACACTGTATTTCACATTTTCCATACAATCTAAGTATAAAAAAAATTACGTAGGGATTGGAACCCGCGCCTCTAGAAAACGTACCTCTTTAAAAATATATAATTACCTTCCTTTCGTTAGTTTACACCTTTAAATGGGGATCGAGCCTGCAACCAACATGTTAACAGTCCGACAAAGTGCCACTGCGCCACGACGACTTGGCTTTAATATACAAATTTTAATAGCTTATAAAACTGCTCCCCATCGGCTATATTCCGATTCATACATATTTCATAGCTTAAAATACATCGATTTAAAGTCACTATATAATAATTGTCTGTTATTTCCATTAGGGTAGGGGGAGGCCAGGCCTTTTCTAGGAACGATGTCCATGTACTCCAGGCTGTGGCGCCAGACGTTGACTCACATTCTGTCTAGAAATACAAGCAATTTAACTTTGAACTACACAAATCTACTATAATGAAGCAAAAACATAGAGTATGGTACATGGTGATTTTAATTTGTGTATCTATAAAATATATATTTTGTCAAATTATATTATTACTAACTTAATAAAAGCTTAAAAAAGTATATATATTAATTCTAATTTTAAACTGATTTTCATTAAATAGAAATATAAATATTTAAAAATATATAAATAAAGTTCAAGATTATTTTATTTGTGTAATAAAATGTATTTTGTCAAATGAAAATATTATATACCTTACCTACCTGATAAAATCTAAAAAAAATTACATATTAAACTGGCTACTTTTAAACTGATTTATCATTTATTAGAAGTATACTTGAAAATATCTAAACAAATGAATCTTTCATAACATTCATTAAAATAAATAAATTCATATATTGTGTTTGCTTAGTTATATTCGTGAATTTAAAACGGAAAACAAATCCCTTTTCACACAATATCTATTTTTAAGTCCTTCAATTTACATATAGCATCACTACAATTCGTGTCAGAGGCAGAGGTGGAGGGAACCTATTTATTCCCTTATTCTTATCTTCTCTTCACAAAGATTTTTCGTAGACGTCATTTAGTGCTAATGTTTGTTGTGGGACGAGTCGCCTGCGAATTGCTACATTAACTGGTGTCGGCCTTACGAACCTTAAATCCTATGTCTCGAATGGGCCAATGCATCTTAAGCGAGAAAATGTGACTTTTAACTGTTTCGTGGAAGAAATGTAAAAGAATGTAGTGATAATTGTTGGTGTTTCTGATGTTTTTATGTGTGTACGTTTTATTATTTTCTTGTTTTTTTATTTATTTCGTATATAATACAATTTATAAAATATGTTATAACTATTATACGTGAAATTTCAACAGGGTAGGTAGAGGGAGTCTAGAATTAAGAAACTCCGCTCTGCACTTTCTACTATACTACTATATTAAATTATTTCATTTCGTTTGACGATAGAACCGCAACCTATCGCGCGTGTACAGTCACAGGCGTGTGTTGCCACTATGCGGGTACAAGGACTCTTAAAACCACTTTCCATTAAATCGATAAGATTGCCTCCTCATCATCATCTATTCAGAACATAGATTTTTGTATTGAATATATGGATTATATAATAACATATTGTTAAACATATGTTTATAACTTTGCACCATCCACATCCACACATTATTCTACAGTTTAATATGACTCCTGTATGCATATTAAGTAGAGCAGCAGTGTTAAAGCCAAGCTAAAATAACGTTCTCGAGTTAATTAACTATGTACCTACTGACGATTAAACGGTGCATGCTGTACGATCGGGATCAAAGGATTATGTTGCCACTCAAAATCAAAACGGCTTATTATGTAAATATCTAACCTGTTCAATCAATTTATAATGTATTCGAACGCGCATAATTAATATATTCAATCTATATCTGTCTGTATCTTTGCGTGGATCTTGTGGTTCTGGTAAGTATTATTAATGTTGTTATTATTTATTTAGCATCCTGCATCTGGCAGAGAAGACAGAGGGAATCTGAGAATCTAGTGTTGAGACACTCTATTTCCCATATACATAGATATCTCCGCTACTTTGTGCCGAGTTCTTAAGGCATTGTAGGCTAAGTAGCGAAATTCACGGGCTTTGCCTCGTTACCAGAATAAAGAAATGAAAATATTAAATTTTTCACTCCCCCTAATGAAAATCGAACATACAACCGTCGCGAGATAAATATAATACATATATATATATATACATAATATTAAACATACATACATAATAAATACTATACGAGAGTGGAATAGTAAGCGAAAGTATAATATTCAAAGTATGAATATATAGCATTTATTTTAAATTTGCAATAACATCGACAGTACTCCGCGTATATTTCCAGCGAGGCCTGTTTGCAGGGACGCGACGCGACGGTCACATGTTTACATTTAACAATAATGGATACGTACGGAGGATGCAATTTACATATTATGTTATGTATAGCTAAATATTGATATAAATAATATTGAAATATTTGATTGTATTGTTTCAATTTAATTTTTTTTTTCTTGTATGAAAACTATATAATATGGTAACTATATGAAAACTATACTATATAGTTTTAGTGTGGTTGTTTTGTCTATTATAATCAAGTCTATTGTAATCAAAAAATCTTTAATCCTAAATTCTATGTTTGCCTGACAAATCGTTCATATATTTTTTTTTATTTAGACAAAACTTTTAATTAGATTGAACTCAAAGTCGACATTCTACAGACTTAGTAAGGTGTTTATTGATTATAAGACATTATAGGCTACTTTTTGCTGCCGAAAAATATCTAATTTTAAAATCGTTAACCACAACGGCAAAGCCGAGAACCGAAAGTTAAAGCAATAAATATATTAAGCAAAATCGAATTGAGTAGTTTTTCCTGGGCCAAAACGTACCTATATCTATATAACAACGACACTATAACAATTTCCCTTGCATAATTTGAATACGTAATCAAGGTGTGCAGTAGAATTTCTTTATAAGCTAGCAATAATCTGATTTTAGGTATGTACGATAATAAGACAAATTAATTACTCATGTATTTATGTACAGAATGGTAAGGAATTCTTTTGAACTTTCCAAATAAATATTTCCCAAGTATTTTAAGTATTTAATCAACACGCAATGCCCTGCAAAATTCGGCGGAGAAATGGGAAACGGAGTGTCTTAACTCCAGATCCCCTTTACCTTTTCTGCTGTTTGTGGGATATAGTGTGAAGCTGGTATAATGTTATTAAACTATTGTATTTTTTTTTAAATTCATTTCGGTATGTAAATATAGAGAAAGCAGTAACAAGCTCTACATTTTCATTAATGTAGTGTGAGCGTTATCTCTGTGAATCTTGTTTTATCGATAGGGAATGCATTAGCGCGGACGTCTCGTAATGTTTCCCTATTTTAGTTAGGTATATGTAGTACATTCATTGGTCATATCGTCCACAATACTACCCTTAGTGATTACTGCCTAGCTTGTATGGAACCCTAGAGAGATTATGTGGACTGTACAGTCACATAGAAGTATCGTTACTATATTACGTTACGTATTAAGTTTTAGTTAACAGTACAAGATAATATTTTATTATTATTATGTTAGATTTATAAATGTTATATTTATTTAATTCCAGAACCATCACGTTGAACTATGTAATCATTAAAATGACTGCGTACAATAAACTTAATAAATAGTCTACACTAATCGATTTTACCATAAATTTATAATTAAGGCACCCAGGCAAAAGCCTAAGTCAAAAGAACTCAACACCAGAATTCCACCACTCAACACGAAATGCCTAAAATTCGCTAGAAAGTTGAGAACGGAGTGTCCTAACACTAGGTCCCCTCTGCCTAACATGCTGCATATGAGGGATGTAATTAAAGTATATATTGTTTTAATGTCAATTAAAATAAATACATCCTTCTATAGTAGTAGTATCGACCCATAATATTATGAGGGCTTAATTTAAAAAATATTCATTAACAAAAATTAAAACGTTGAATCAAATTGTGAACACATAGAAGCTACATCTGTTAAATAGCAAAAGATACTTGCAGATCGCTTTGACTAACTTTCCAAGAGACTAATACCAGTAACGGCCTCATTTGTCGCTGCACTACAAGCGTGCCAGCTCTTTCACATCTTCATTAAGAGGCGAGTGTCCAGAACTTGCGAACTGCCCTCGACACGAGCCGGCGTAGGCCGGTGCCAAATTTGCAATTTAATTGTTCACGTTTCAAATGTTACGATTGTTACGTGAATTCATTTAGGCGGTTCTAGTTCAACAGTGTCGTTGAGGTGGAACATAATTAACGACTTTTTTGTATGTTTTTTTTTAAAGATAAGATTTTAATAGAGGTTTCTATTTACTTTATGCAAAATATATAAAGAAAGATAAAAAAAATAGCTATCGCGTTGAGCCCCAACTGCACTGTTGCTGTGTGACAGTGTTATTGTTATTTTAAAAATGTACAATGTACATACAGTCTTTTATATTTCCATTTATGCTCCATTTCAATTCTTAAAATATTTCGATTTATTTTATTTTTATTTTACAAACAAATTTCAATCTTTTAAATGAAAATGTAGATAACTTGAAAAGTCTTTCGAGTGCCATCTTTCCTTCGACAGTCTGTCAAAGCCTTTAAATAAATTTACCGCATCCCACAAAGTGAATGCATTTTACGATTGCCGGTTTATATCCGTGCATACGAGTTTTATTTGCTGATATAGGCTTTTAATGGGTCGTACGTATCAGTAACATCGGTAGTAAATGATGCACTGTAGCTTTTAAAGGACAAGCTTGTTGTATCTCTTCACGATTCGTTCGAATGTACATTTTAAATAATTACAATATTAAAGGTACCCTTAATGGCCTTGCAGGTTTATTTAAAACAATGGCGAAGTCGTGTTTCACGTGAAAAGGAAAATTGGTGTGGGTAGTTTATACTATAACAGAAAGCTGTTCCGTTGGGCGCCAAGCGGATTGGTGTACAGGCGCCCGCTCGCTTAACGGCCTGTAATTGCAGTGTCGGGGTACAGGACGCACAGTACGTGTTATAACGAACGAATTCGGCGAACTATTATTACAACGATTATCGTTTACCTGGTGACTATTTCAATTCAGCAAACAATCCACGCCCGAGCGTCGACGCAATTGGGTATTCCCCATTTTGAGTGACAAACAGCATATTCGGGTATAAAGTTAGCAGTTTGGTGGATGCGGATCATAAAATAGTGATTAGTTCGTACTGGTCTAGTATTTTTTAAATATATTTTGATTGGTTTTTGAAATGTTCAATGATGATTGGATTGTGTACTTTAGTGAATATCAATTTTGAATGCTAATAACTATTATTATCCAAACAACTATGCAATACTAAAATGTTAGTATAAAGATTAATTTTGAAATGAACAGTAGGCTTACGTATATGTCCGTCGGTGTTATGAAAGAACCGCCTAGCTCCCGTAACCCCGAGGAGGAGCACCATAAGATTTTAGTAGGTAATTTGGAAAAATTCCCTCTACCTACCCTGCTCTATGCAGGATACGGCTCGAAGCTGATAAAAAATGCTGAATTTCTACTAATGATTGGCATACAACAACAAAGCTATATTTATTTGAAATAGTAGTTTGTAAAAGGCTTTCAAACGACCATTAGCGGACATGGGTGATGTATGTGTATTATAGAACACAAGCTGGGCCCTGAGTGGTCGCCACGGGGACGCCACACACGCCATGCGCCCGATTCTCGGAAACAGTGTCGGTGTACTGTATGCGCTGCGAACGTTCATTATATTAATAAATAAAATCTGGTTTTTCCTATCATTAACTATGACGATTTCATATTTTACAGTATAGGTGCATTATTTTAATGTATTTGTTACTTTTATGAATGGTTTCCTGAATGTTTCGTCTCTTGGGCCTTTGTAGGACGTGAGATTGTAGGAGAACCTAACGTTGTGCTTTGATTTATCAGACTAAAAAAGTGTGGATAATCTAAATTTAACAAACAATCTTTAAAAGATCGAACCCACTATCTTTGCTTCTTCAAATATCACGTACAATAATTTTATGATATTTTGCAGAATTCATCAGTTTTCTTTACTCTCGTAATTATTTTTTTCTTCTTAATTTATTTATCGAAATAGAATATTTTTCAACAATTTCTTCCGCATGCATTATATAATATATACCTAACATTTCAAATCATATCTTGTCTTTAATATTAAACTTACAAACGGTTAACTTTAACTTTGTAAATTCTTGGCTGTAAAATTTTTGGGAATCTTGTACTGTGAGCGTACACGGCGTCACTGCGTAGCGCATACCAGCTACGTACCGTAATTCACTTTGACAGACTGAATCTATGAATATTATCATTGCACTAACGATAGTATAATCCATTCGTGGTTAAATGTGAAATCAATTGAGGTTTAATTTGGAAAATATGTTTTATTTTATTGTAGCACAATAAATAAAGTTTTGTTTTAAATAAGGGTGAGGCCGTTGTAGTATAGCGGATCAGCGTCCGACTATGAGCGGTTATGAGACGGTTGCAAGTTTAGTTCCTACTTGTGGGAGTGAATTTTTTCATTTAGTTACTCTTCAATTATTTACACAAAGCACAGCGTTGAGTTTTGTCACTTAACTCAGAATGTTTTGTTAATTGGGTAACTGAGTAAATTAACATTCCGGGTTCCGTCAGGTTCCGTCTGCCTGATATTTTTCTTTGGGTTATCATAAGGAAACCCTTTTACATGCCGCCTGAGTGAGCCATGTCTAATAGCCACTAAAACCTCAGAGTAGTCCTCCTCGACCGACACTGGTCTGGGCTACGGGTGCCAAGGGATTCCTTCGCGAGCCCCGGTCCCCCTGCCTACCCTACTTCAATATGCGGTATTCTAAAGTGCAATGAGTGAACTATATGGAAAAAAACATTAGCTTTCCATGCACGACAGTTTTATAATATTTATATATTTTTTTGTAGTAATATAAAAATGCCTTTCCGTTTGTTACAATCACACATAAGAAAAAATATACAAACTGCACTTAAACGACAACTTGGTCGTTTCTTCATATGACACACATATTTCTTGGTAAACTACAAGACTGCGCGCCACTGCTCAAACGAGATAAATAAAGAATATTTTATAATTATATTTTACTTACTTACTAACTTCACACTGTATCCTTAGCGGCTAGCCAGAGAGAACGGAGCGCCAAATGCAACGGTCTCTCTACGGTCTCTCGTACTATTATATCAAATCAGTAAAAGTAGTGTACCTGCTTTGAACTTGAAATTAACAAATTGAATAATTTTAAATCCCTTTTCCAATCATTAAGGATTTTTTTTATTTATTATTGAAAGTGTTCATACAGTTGTCACTATAAATTCAGATATCTGTACTTACGTACATATACGTATACGTATATTTAAATCCGAATGCATCAATCTTGATCAGAAATCACGTGGGACCCCACCTGTATGATATAAGCGAATACTCTCTGAATAGAATTCCATTACTATAAAATAGTAACTTTTACAGTGATTTTTGTGATGTTGAAGCTCACTTTGCGAACTAAATTTTTATTTGACTGTACTGTTGATCTTTTATTTAGTTTGTATACATCGATAGCGGGTGAGATAAAAGCAAAATATTTTGTTCTACAAATGAATATCCCAGCCCAGGTATTATGCTTAAAAATATTTGAAGACTAAAATTAAAAATATAAATAGTAATAGTAGTTGCGCTAAAATCAATTTCCTTAGACAAAATAAGTGCCATTAACATAATTATATAAAATTATGCATATAAAGAATATAAATGATAACCTGTTTCATATTATGAACATCTGGTTCATCACAATCACTAAAACTATTATATTAAATATACTCTTTGTTTGGCCAAATTGGCTAAATAAAAAAATGTATAAAGGTAAATGCTTTAATTAATTTATAAATTACAGCCCAACATAGAAAGGGCCTGTTACATAATTATCCAACGCTACGATTAAGCTATGAATATGAATAAAATCGGCTCAAAGGATAAATCATTTAATTAAGTTCGTTAAAACTATTCAAAAGCGGGCGCGTTCAACAAGTAGCTCTGAGTTTCAAATTCCTCAATACTTTTATGTGGGACCGACGTACAAAGTAATGAAGAGGGATTTTCCTGGGAAAAGAGATTACTTTTTTTGCATCGGGCGTCAAAGAGTGGCGATCTACTTGAAGATTTTCCTTTCCGCCGATGGTCTCTGAATACGGCACCACAATGCTAGGGGTTCAAAAGAGCTTGATGAATTCCCAGCGCTTTGTTTCCGCTCGCTCTGTCTCGACAAGGCATTGCTTTTTAATTTAGACCATTTCGCCTCCTCTTTTTATTCTGGTAATAAATCTGGGTATCTAGTAGCTTTTTATGTTGACTCATCCGTATGTTTTCATATTATTATAATGGCACTGTGTTTACGGGACAAACGCTACAGAGTCGTCCGGAACGATGTGACTCTATTGTATTTTACAATTGCAATTTAGGTTTACGTGCTTTTTTCGTGTTGAGTCAAAATGATTACGGCGTTATGGGGAATTATAAAAGAATACTATAGATAAAAAAATAAAAATAAATAAATCAGCTTCACGCTGTATTCCGCACATAGCAGGGTAGGCAGAGGAAACCTTGTGTTAAGACACTCCGTTCCCCACTTTCTGC
>DWAN01001152.1:0-18892 GCA_018230445.1 Heliconius hewitsoni
TCCCTCTGCCTACCCTGCTGTGTGCGGGATACAGCGTGAAGCTGATTTATTTTAATTTTATTTATATACATAGATAAATATATAAATACGTAATTTATATACATAATATAATACGAGTACAACATACTATTTAATATGCAACAAGATTTTGGAACTAACATATTATTATTTTATAATCTACACCTGTCTTTATAAACAAAATATGTTATTTCATCACTTTCCTATAATTAATTAAATACAACTAACTTTAAATCACCAATTAAGTTTAGTTTATTTGGTCATTTATGTATTTTATAGGCTGACAGTTGGCTACGACGACGACGGTGTAGTATTATAATGAAATGTTACCATTCTAAAATATATTTCACTTTATGTAATCTGATGCGTAGTCAAACGCAGCAATTCTAACATAATTTACTATTATTTATATGTTTATTAATACTTATAGTACCTCAATCATTATATGAAACCATTTTAATGCTAACAAGGAATTTTAATGTTATACAAATATGCTTTAAGGAGGATTATTGTGAATAAGAACAGTGTCAGTTGTGTTATTTTTTTCCCTTGGAATCAGAGCGATGAATAAAAATACAAATAAATGATGAATGGGAATTGAACCCACATCCGTCACGTTATATTCACAGGCCTTGTGCCTCTGCGTCACGGACGCCTTTAATACTTTTATAAAATATACCTTTTAATATATATTTTTTTACTTTTACATGACAAAGTACTATTCTTCCTAAATCCTCCATATAAGTGCATCATGCCTTTGTTGAACAGTTAAGATGCCTTTGATTGTACAAATGATGGTATTCTGGATTCGATAACAAATGTTTACGCGGTCTTGTCAATAAAAATTATACAACAAAACTTATCAATAACATTGTCTTATCAGTAGGTTTTCTCTCTGTACATCGCAAAAAGATCAAGATTTTTATGACAGTAACTTCAATATAGCTTTCCTTCTATTAAATTGAAAACTTTAGTACATCCACTATCGTCAATTTTGAAGTAAGTATCATAAATGCGGTCTCTATACTATAAGCTTGGCTGGAAAGTAAACGTTTATTGACGAAGTTGTTAACAGTAGCGTCACGTACTGCTTTCATCAACTATGACCGATTTGTGAACGTATACTGTCTGTGCTATATGCTCGGTCATAAATGTAGAGTTTTCATCATATTTTCAAGAATTTGTTTTATTTTACTTTTAAAAATAATAATAATTATTTTTTTAAACTTCACAACATAAACATTGCAACAAACTTTGCTTTACTTACAATTTCGCATGTTTGTATTGAAATACTAAATGTAAAGGATATTTGAAATTTTAAGAACAAAAATATATATTTTTTGACCTCTATCTTACTTTTTGAATATCCAAAGTCAATGGTCATATTACCGGATAGGTGCGAATTCTTGAACCGCCAAGTGTGATATCAAATGTTGGAGATGACGTAAGTTAGCAAACTGAGGTTTAAGTTGCTTTGTTGTTAATCTTAATTTAGAAATGACTAAGACTCGAGAGCTTTGTTGCATTTTAGTAACTTGGACCTCTTATGTGCTCCTTTTTACTAAATATTGAGACCTATACTGATGTGTTCAACAATTTTAAATAGATAGATGAATTCAGAGAGATTTTAAGAATATTGTATTCAATTTAGTCATTATTTTTATTAAGACCAGTCGTGGCGCAGGGGCACAGGCGGCCACTGGAGTCATCTGCCGATCCATGAGTCTCACATAACCCGCTCCACACACACACACACTTTACATACTCCACACTTGGGCAATTCCCTTAAAAAGGGGGGTATAAATGCGCGACTGTAAGCCCGATAGGTTGTGAGTTCGAATCCCACGCGAAAAATTAAATACATATCGAATATTCCTCGCTCAAATCATTTCCTCGCTCTGGTAACGAGACAAAGTGCAGCGTTGAGTTCCGCGGCTCAACACTCAGCAATGCCTCCAGAATTCGACAGAAAACGACAGTTCGAGGAACGGAGGTGTCTCCATGGGAACGGAGCGAGTGCACTAGATTCCCAGGTCTGCCTACCTTTATAATTACGGGATAAAAGCGTGAAGTAAATTTAAAGAAAGTTACAAATATAAAACATAATGCTCATCGAGACGTAAAAGAACTATTCAAGCTGCATCGATCAATGACTCACGATGTCATTTCATTCCTTGAAGCTTTAACATAGTAAATTTAATACACGAATTTAGTCTTTATTTATTTAGCAACAAGCTATAATTTTCATTATTAAGATTTCACTATTTATTTAATTTGTAAGGTATACCCATAACAATATCCTGCAACGTATCGCCGTCTCAGGTAGCTCTTCCGGTTTGGACAATGCGAGAAACTAAGGTCTAAAATTTATTATTACATTTTATGTGAATTTCCTATTAAACATTGATGCAATGAATATCCATCATGATTTTTAGATTCAAATTCTTAGTATCAATGGACAATGAAAGTGTCACTTTACACGACCGTTGTGAGTTCGATCCGCACTCGATGTAATTAATTATTATTTATATTTTTTTATTTCGTCGCTCTGGCATCCGGGTTTTGAGTTCCACCACTCAACATGCAATGTGTCGAAAAATTTGACGGAGAGTGGGCAAAAGAGGGTCTTAACACTAGATTCCCTTTGCCTACCCTGCATTGTTTTTTCATTTAATTTTATTTAATCTATATTTATATCTAGCTTATTTTGTCGAACGTGTTCATGAAAAACAGAAAAAAATATTTTTGCGTTACGTTAAGTTACCAATGAATCCTGAAGGATTACTACCCATTGCAGAAGATACCCTAGAATAAGAATGTGTCATTCACACAATTGTTAGCGATTTCCATAATACATCAGAGCACGCAAGCGAAGCCGTAGTTAAAACGTAGAGTTAATTACTATTCGGCAGAAAATGGGGGAGTCTTAATAGGAACGGAGTGTCTTAACATTAGATACCCAGGTGGCAACTTTTACTTCACGTAAAAAAAAAGAAATAATCCTAGCTCAGTTATTCACATAATTTTATAACTTAAACTCACTTATGACCGTATTAAAATATTCTCATACATACATACCTACATCCAAATTTCTACTCATTACAGCCTCAAATGGTTTCTTTAATATTTTACAAACATTTATAGCCGATCCCATACAAATCATTGCGTGTCATTTACCAGTGAACCAAGATTTATCTACTTTCACTTCAAAATCTGAAGGCATTCGGAGCCAGAAATCGATATCGATATTATACAACCGCCGGTACAACGTCGAAGACATTAACGTTGTTCGTAATTTCATCTCATTAGCATGATCGGTTCAGCGTCAAGTAATAATTGATCGTAAATAATAATATTATTATTATAATGTTTTATTATACTCTTATAATATTATTAATATTTTTATATATTTTACTGATATATGGAATGGCGTTGATTTCACATTTTAACTATTAAAATCGTTTATTGTTTTTAGTGTTTTAGTTTTTTTTAGAGATACGAGATACGCGAATATTTAATGATTCTGTGATATATCGTGACATTGATGTTTTAGTGCATCCGGCTAAAAAACGTTTACAGGAGATGTTCTTGATGAGATCAAATCAATGAAAAATTAGCTTTTACCTATATTTAATCTTGATAAAGAATAGCGTTTTTTTTTTAATTTCACGCTGTATCCCGCTTACAGCAGGAAATACACTAAGGAACGCCGTCTTTTGTCTTGTTTCCAAAGCGAGGGAAATGGACATAATAAATTTACCTAGAATTGAACCCACAATCGCTTATCATTATATCATATTCTTGTCAAATATGCTTAATATGCCTAATATAAAAAAAAATATACTTGCAACACACGACAACAATAAACAATAAATTTAAATTTAAACTATAGATATACATAGGTCTAGGTGTCCCAAGGCTAAGGCTGTAAACAATACTTATACATATATGCATATAATATAACGCTGTTTAATTGAATTTTTAATATACACTATTACAATTATATCATCGGCCTTGCAAAGTCGTGATTAGTTGTGACGGGTGGTTACGGATATGTTCACTCCATTACGGATAAAAAGGTTGAGAATATTATATAGAGTCCTAAAGGTGAAGTATCATAGTGTAACAATAACTACAGGTTTGATATTGTTGTACACGAATATATCATGTACAAATTCAATTTCCTGGATGTTATAGTACTTAAAGCAGGTTAGAGGCCGTTTTAGCGCAGATGGAAAGTGTCTGGCTATAACGCGACGCTTGTTGGTTCGATTCTAACTCTAGAATCTAATGAATTATTTATTCTATTTATTTTTTTTGGTACCACGACGACGTAACGGCTCGTGGTACCAAGTAGCTGTAAAGTCACTAGGTTTGCTGCCGAATATAGAATAGAGCTGAAAAACAAAAGGATAAGTACCGGTATTTGCATACTTCAGGTAAGATTCGAAAGATATTCAAAATTGAACAATTTTGTTTTTTTTTTTCATAATTGTTACAGCCAATATTTTTGCACGACTTTAAATATTGTTATTTAAAAATATCAGTAAATTTGTTGTGCATAACAAGTATAATGAATTATCCACAATAAATTTAATTTAAATAATATAATAATTATTATGAAATAATTGAATTTGCATCGTCTATTGCCTCAAATTTCCATTTTTTGTGTGGAAAAATATCAATTTTGAAATTCATCTAAGTAATTTACGGTTTAGTTGTATAGTCATTTTGATAAGCATAACAATATTGCGTAGTAGGTACATATTTTTTTCAAAGAGGTGTATTTAATTGTGGCAAAAACTGATACCGTAACATCGCGATCATTGAACCGTGGACGAATTCGAAATTTATTCAGACATTCGCTGACAAGACGAACTTTATATCACAACTAGCTTTTACTGCGGCCTGGGGACGTAGTGTTGAGACACTCCGTACTATTTATGACACTCATTTTTTCGTCGACGTGTCGAGATCGGATTATCAGATATCAACATCGTACTTTGCCTCGTTACCAAAGCTAAGAAATTAAAGTAATAAATATTTCACTCCTTCGAAAGGAAATCAACAATCCCTGTGCCTATCCTACTATGTGCAGTCAGAGTGAAATAAAACGGGGAACGAAGGAATATTTATAAATATTATATTTTTGTTTGTATGAAAGTTAACTGTCACAGCAAAACATAGTGGCCATTCAGTCGGTGTCGGTCGTTCACACCTCGCGTCATCAGAAAGCGACATGTCTAAATTTCAAATAACCTAATGGATAAGGCAGAAAATAAAAATTGTTTATGGAGAAAAAAAAAAAAAATTAAAACAAAAAAGACTTATTTTATTCGTGTTTCAACTGTTTGGACTAGTTTTGGTGTTGCATTTATTATTTTTTATCGAAAATATCAATTACAAAATGTAGACATGCAAAAGTTATATTGTATGTTGGATACGGCGTGAAGCTACATAGCACCAACCTTAAAAACTTCAAATGCATGCGTGTCTAATTTATTAAAATAAATGTTAATTAATTCAAAAACCATTAAAATTATATGAATTAACAATAATAATTTATTAAAATAATGTATTATTTACTTCCATAGGCATGTTGTCACAATATTAGATATATGTACAATAATAAAACCTGACAAAGCCCTATTATGTAAAAAATAATTGATTACTGGATTATAACATACCTATATATAAAATAAATTGTTATTTTGTTAACTAGTACCTAGTTGTAAGTAGGTAATGGAACAAAAATTTGATAAAGTTAATTTAGCATATGTTTTTTTTTTGGTTATTTTGATATTGTATATTATTCCATCCAGGTTGCTTGCAAACCCTTGCTGATAAATAATTTAATTATAATAATATATAAATTATAATAAAAATAATTTAATTATATTAAATTATACATCTCCAGAGTGGGAATCGAATCTACTATCTAACTATCGTGATTATTTAGATACCTCTCAGATTAACCATGTTAACATCAAAGATATAATATACTACAATACATACAATGAGAAAACGCATAAAATATTATGGATATTACAAAGAACAATATCCGACAGACATTAAGAGTTATATACAGGAAAACTGAACGCTATAAAAAAACCTAATGGAGGCAGATGATACGCAAAAAGTGCCTTTTTAAAATTGTATAAGTAATTTATCATGAGTTTCGAAGTGACACTAAAGTGGAGTGTATTTCGACAGGTGATCGTTAATGTGGTCGAATAGGGTCTTGATACAATATGTATGGGAAATAATAAATCGAAGCCATCGTGTCACAGTGCTACGGTGTCAGATACTAAGCTTGGTGGTTGTGGGTTCGATATCCATTAAAGAAAAAAATATGATGAACCGCGGTGTTAAATCAGGTATACATTTTAAATGACCATCTAAAAAGTTTTATTTAAAACCGAACTGATTCTCCTAGAAATTTCTAATTACATAATTTATTTGATTGTAAGATTAAATAGTATATACTTTCAGAAAAAAATCGCAAAATAAACGGACAAACAGTCAATCTTTTGTAAAGCTTTCATTATTTGTTAGGATGAATGTGCTGAATTATGGCGATGAGTTCGTCCGTTTGGCCTTTTGTAGTTTTGGACCACGTAATCGAATGATTCATGTGAGAATTTGAAATCTTTTTAGCTATTTACTACTAATCTCATAGAGCGTTTATATAAAACAAAAATATTGAAAATTATTTTTATTTATTTACGTTTTCTCAAGAATCGGCTTAGAATTTATAGGTATTCTGTTTGTTAGTTGAAATTAATATAATTTTAAGATGATTCCATTCAACGGTGCAGTCGTTGTCGTTTGCAAACATGCCCTAAACAATGAAAGAACGATAAATAGATATAGGTCGTCATAGTTACTAGAGAACCAATTCGCGTTGGCGTTACCATAGCAACGTATACTCCACTTACTCTATGTGTTAATACGTGAAACAAAAACTTTTAGGAATTCCAAGGCAAAACACACAACACACACGAGCACAGACGCAACATGTGCACTCATACTTACTACACTTCTTGACAGACGCACTACACAGTGATTCCATAAGGGTTACATTATTTCTTTTGTGGCACAAAACACTAAAAGCATTCTCTCAAGTGAGAATCGAAACCACAACCTTCGAGTTTACAGTCAAACGTTGTATCGCCGTGCCGTAACGACCTCAGAGGCCAGGGGTAGCATATTAGGTTTATATTATTCAACTTTAATATAACCTGTATCCCAAATCCTGTCAAATTAAAAAAAATTAACTAATAGATAATGATACTATCAAATATTAAAATCAGTACATTTCAATATCCAACGACGGACATATCGTGGCTGTTCAATATTAAAACAAAAGTTCCGCGTTAAATATTCATTAGATAGACCAATACAAAAACTTATTCATTGTGTGACACGTAAACAAACTTAAAATGACAAACTGGCCACTTTCACTATTCCTCTACTGTAAGAGACTATCGATACTCGCTAACGAGTGTAGTATTGTGGAATATAGTATTTTATGTAAGTGGACAATGTATTTGAGATCTTTTACTTAAGCTTCTTATTTAAAGAAATAAACAAAATTGTATCATACATAAGTAGTTGTATATTAAATAAATTTATGTTTTAAAATATTACTATACAATGATGAGGCCAGTTGTGGTATAAAGTCAAAACGCGACGACGGTTGGTTGTTCAATTCTCAATCGAGGAAATGGAATATTTCATATTTTCATTTTCTCTCCTTGATAACTAGATAAAGTGCGGCGTTGAGTTTCGCGAAGCTATAAAAAAAACAAAGGGCACGTTACAGTGCAAATAAACAAAAACACAATATATAATAGAAAATAAGCAAAATTTTAAAGCCGCGGGCCAATAGTACAAGACAGCACCGAACGAAAGACAATTTTTAGTTCGCCGATGCGTGACAATTCGGCTTATATTATGTACAATGTAAGAAATCTACAAATTGGTCGTATTACGGATTTGTTACGTCCAATATTGCTGGTGATTTAGTTCGTAGCTTTTTCGATGATTTGAACTGAATTATTGCGGTTATAAAGATGATTAATGCTAAATTAAGTGTCGTTTCGTTTTATAAATTTCACTTTTGTGTTTCTAGTTGAGACTTAAGTATGTCTTTTCAGCTTCACGCTGTATCCCGCAGGTAGCAGGGAAGGAAGAGGGAAATTAGTCTTAAGGAACTCGGTTCCCCACTTTCCCCCGAATTCTGGAGGCATTGAGTGTTGAGCGTAGGACCTCAATGCCGCGCTTGACTCGACACCAGAGCGAAGAAATGAAAGTATTAAATATTTCATTTCCTCGAGTGGGAATCGAAGCCTTGTCTTGTCTTGTCTCTAACGGTTATTTTATTTTTTATATATATTACTATTGAAACGTGTTTGTGTTTTAAGAATTAAATACTTTAAAGTCAATAAAAATATTTAAACGTCCTAATTATAACATTTTTATTTTATTAAAGTTGGGATTCTTAAATACTCATATTAGTATAAATTATAATTGGTTATTTTTTTATCTGTATTAATCGATTTTTTTTATCTGACCTTTGAAAAACAAATAAATTATGAAGCATTACTAATAATATTAGCATCGACCTTTACCACTTTTAAATGTTACGCTAAAACCCATACCTATATCCAGATTGGGAATGAATAATTATTTATTATTATTTTTTATTTCATCGCTTTGCTAACGAGATAAAGCGCGACGTTAAGTTCCGCCACTAAACACGCAATGCCTCGAAAATTAAGCAAGAGTGCGGAACAGAGTTTCGTAACACGTTTCGTTTCCCTCTGCCTGCTCTGCTATATGCGAGATACAAAGTGAAGCTATAAAAAAAAACAAATAAATAATGCATTATTTTATTCAACTGAATCTGACATCAAATAATTTTATACACGTTTAAAACGATCGTTATTTTCTCGTGGATATAACAACATTTGTTATTATGTTTTAATTGATACGTAAAAAAACCATCATATCAATTTCTTAGTACAGCGTGTCCATTATATTTTTTATTATCGGTCCCTTAATTTAAAATGTTCGAGGCGAAAGTCCAGGGTGCCTGGGGTCAACAGCCTGACAACCTGTTCAACAATACTGTACCCAGCCTTATAAAATTCAATAAATTACTTTGAATTAAGTTAAGATTATTCAGAAGCCGGTTTGTTATATGTTTTTGATTTATCTCCTGTTGAGATGTAAAGTGCTTTTAAGTGAGTGAGTTTTATGTTGTCAAATGTTTTAAAATATAAAATAATTTTGTTATATATTTTATAAACGAATTGTATGGTAGGCATAGAAAAATTAATAAAAATCATTGTCCACTTTTTTGTAATTGTTAAATAGCGAACCCAAAACCGTATTAATACCTACTTTAAATATAAATACAATATATTCTTTTCAGTCTATATTAATTGTGAACCTAAAATCATTTCTTTCGTCCAATCCAGGGTAGTGACTCAGTTTACTGCGTTACGATGGATTCATTCATGCATGTGTATAGAGAAAAGTTAATACTGCCTATCTTGTTGTATGTACAACGTGAAGCTTTTTGTTTTATAAAACAAAGAGATAAAGAGCATTTATTACGAAAAAAGAAACTAGGAAGAGCAGGTAGGTGCTTATAGGATCGGGCAAAGGGTGCAGTGTCCGGAACATGGCATTTGGAAAATCACAATAGTAAAAAGGTGCGGTGGAAACAAAATTTCGACAATCCCACGCTTGATGGACCGAGACGAGTGAAATTTTTTATGACATCACGAACCTACATATGATGATTGATTTGTATCTTAGAATTAAATCTTTTTTTTTATAATTTTAATACAAAGAGAGCCGAACGTAAACTAGCTAGATAATATTAAATAATTTATTGCGGTATTGAGTTACGCCACCGCACGCTGCATCCCGAAGTCGTATTTTTTTAACATTAGGATTTCTCCGCCTATCTGCGCATAAAAATCTAATAGAAAAAGTCTAATAATACGAAAGGAACCCAACGTCGCACGTTTTGTAGACAAAGCTGTTATACACTTACTGTATAAATTTCTTCTCAATGGATATTGAACTCACGACTAACTCTAATAGATCAGTAATAATCCATCAAACGGATTTAGAAACAAATTATAATTTTTTTTAACAAATTTGACACATAGCTTGTAAAATAAATTTTAAAAGATTGTACTAAAAATGTTAAATACTTATTATTTCGGCGAATTATATTAATAAGATTGTATAAGCAACTGTTCAATTTTAACAGGCCAAAGCCGGCTCCAAGTAAATCCAATAGTAATAAATCCTCATACTTGGAAGGAACTTAAATCCTACAATAAATCCCAGTCCAAGTGGATTGTGGATTATTTTAAATTATTCTATTGTCGTATTAATGCAGGGTACACATAAGGTATTTCTGTTGTAAGTGACGTTTGAGACTTAAGCAAATTGTGCTATTTACTAGGGTTGCCACAGCAAAAAAAAGGCTATAATCAATTTTTCTACTTTAATAATCAAAAAAGATTTTTCTTTACGGTTTCTAGTTTATTTTATTTTTTATGTTATATTTCAAGAAAAAGAAATGTGTGATATCTTTATTTCCAGATTTCATTATAATTATGGATATTTATTAAAAGTGCTTTTAAATTCAAGTATTAACTTACTATGTGCAAATATTTTATCCATACGTTTGATAATTATTTCTTTTATTTCCCGAAAAAGTCTTAAAACCTACGTTAAAGATATAAAAAGATTATTTTAATCTTGTAAATGACATAACGGTATCGTAATTTTATTTATAAACTAATGGAAAAATCCATGTAAACACTTAAATTTGCAAATCATTTACGTTCTGTCCTTGATTCCTGCTGAACAGGTTTCCAGACATCGCTTTTAGCTGTAAAAGCATAAATATGCCTCCCAAGATGCAAGTGATAATTGAATACGGACCTGCTTATATTTATTGATGGCTTAACAAGTTATGATTAACCTGAACTTAAGAGTTAAATAGGATACCTTATAGTTTTGTTTTGTAGAAAACGTTATCGTTAGAAATTATTAGTGTTATGGTGGACAATATAGATGAAGACAATATTAAATCTCCTTTTTGCATACGAAATTATTGATATTGTTATTATTCGATATTTCTTTTTAGGTTCACGCTGTTTTCTGCAAAGTGTCAAGGGAAGGCAGAGATGATATAGTATTACTTTCTGCGCAATTTTCGAAACATTGCATATCGAGTGGCGGAGCTCAACGCTGCACTTTACTAAACTCGATATACTTTATGTAATTGAATAAAAAATGGGAAATTAAAATAATTTCTAGTTCAGAATATAATACTTAAATACTTGAAGTCCTCTAGTAATGTTGATAAACCTATTTACACAAAGGTTGTTGACATGCGGAGCCTCGCGCGGCTATATTACTATGCGACGTCTTGATTGTAAGTAGTGCTCGCTATATTTAGAACGTGCAATGAGTAAATTATGATGATTTTCATATATGAGATATAATGAAGTTAGTTGTAAATAGCGTTGTGAGAATTTCGAAAAATGGATGGTTAAAACTTATTTTTTCATAAAACTTGTTGTTTGGGAGTTATTGTCGCTTATTTGAGAACCGTCACCTATTATTATTGTATTTCATTTTAAGTGGAGAATAGAGTATCGTAACATTAGGAATAAGATGTTCTATAATAAACAGAGTTGTTGAATAATAATGATACATAACATAAGGGAAATGCCTATTTTAAATAGAAGTAACTCGTATGATTTCATAATCCATAAAGCACACACATATAATATTATTATAATGATATATGTAATTTATAAAAACAATATTTTATTAATAACATTTAATACCGCATCCACATTTTTTTTCATCATCGCAAGTAAAAAATAAAAAGGGCGGTGACGCGTATCCTTCGACTTTTTCTCGTTACTTTTTAGTTCCCATCGAAACCTTACACGTTGTTGGGCGGAGCGAGACGGTTGTAAATGATTAACCTTTAAATGTTATCTTGGATATTTTATAAAGCAGCAATTTAATAATGCATTATATATTTATTTACAGAGGTCGTCGCGTCGGTATTTATTTATGTATAATTCGTAGATATATGAAATGGACCAACGTATCCATATATATAGAACTTTCGTTACTACTACTTTTCTAGGTTTGCTCGCAATTCTTATGCGAATGTAAAAACGATAATATTATAGTTTACGTAAAAGAAGTTGCGGGCGGCTACTAGTTGTATATAAATTGTATATAGAAAATTGAATTGAATTGAAATTGTGAAATTAAATATTTGTACAAACTATTTGCAAAATTAATTTAATATAATATATCTTTTAAGCTTCTCAACTATACAAATAACTATAATACCATGGAATAATTTAACAATGTTTTACGTGCTCATGTAGTGTTGTATGTATATGTAAGTATAGGCTGTCATTTTGCCTCACTTTGAACTATATAAACTTAATCTAGATTCTAAGCTTTTTCTAAGTAATATGCATATTGACAAGCGACCATTAAGAAGGCAATCATGATTATTATACAGTGTGTTCCATTTTTGTCATGTCAAGTAAAGGAGGTCTTGTTACGATACCTGTTCAAGTAACGGTTTCATTTCGTTTAAGATAAAATATTAAGATTGGATAGCGTTTTGATCAAAATAAATTATTGTAAGTTTAATATCTATGGACGATAAATAATATTACAATTATAGCAGCATCGTTATAGACAAAAGCCTACTAGTATAAATACAAGGAATTTTATTCTTTGTGATGTTGGAAAAACTTTTAAATAAGTTAGCATAACATTTTTACTGGTTTTGTACTGATTTATAAATGAAACATTCTTTATTCAAATATATGAAGAGGTAGGTAGATAAATATACATAAACAATAAATAATATATAAACTAAATTAGTTGGAGAAAAAAAAAGCAAAAGAAATATTCCCCTAATAACGTAACATGGTATTGAATATAGTTTTAACAGTGCATATCCTAATTATGTTCGGAAGGACTTCACTTTCACTGTTTTCTCATCTTTTTTAAAGGCATCACGTATTAGATGGCGGAACTAAACGCGGCATTTAAATTCCAATGGGCTAAATATTATAGTAAAATAGTAAAACAAAAATTTTACTAAACATAAAAATATGTAAACCGCGAATTGAAAGCAACGCTCCACATTCATAAAACTAGACTGATAACATCTTAGATGTTTTTTTTTTATTTTTACATAAGTATATTCAAATCGCCGGATAACACTTTCCACTGTGCTAAAGTGACCTCACGTCTCGCAAGTTTTTAAATAGAATAGCTACAGATATATATATATATATATATATATATAAATAGGTTTGTTCGTTTCTTATATTATTGTAAATATAAAAAAAAAATATAATTTTCTCAACAAATGTTTTCTCCAATTATTTTGATTTTTTTTCATACAATATTGTTTAGGTTTACCATTACAAAAAAAACAATAATTTAAAAATATTTCCAACAAACCATTAAATCCACTCGGACTATAAGTTATTAACTACGACTGAATACAGTAGAAAAAAAAAACTTTCTACATTCATAATAATATTCTGAGAATTAAGATTTCAGAAACAATTTTGCATAAAAAAACGTACGTACACAAAGTGAAAATATAATGCAAAATTAAATTTTACATACTTTCAAAATTGTTTCGCATAAAATATTTCTATATCAGAAGTATTTCATACATAAATCATCTGTAGAGTCTTTAATAATTATTTCCGATAATGAAATTGAATTTATAGCCAACGGAGCGTGTCTCGGAGACAGGTAGTGAAAATGATTGGAAGTAGGACAAATGCTTGGCAGTTTATGTTAAATACTCGTGCTACAAACTTAAGCCTACATCTCTAGATATTTGCATTTGCATTTACGTATTGTTATAATGATAATTACAATAATGATGATAACGACGATCTCTGGTGCTAATTGAATGATGTATCATTATGTTCCTTGACGACCTTGACGTTTCAACTTTTGTATGTTAAATAAGTTCATGTTTTTTTTTTTAAATAGACTTTAAAAAAAAATGGCACCAAATTGTAAGTAAATTTTTATTTACCTTTAACATGCTAAGTACATAAATATCTGATTATAAATATAAATATGATTAATCCATAACGAAGGTATTTAGAAAATAAAATTTACATAAAAATACGTAATAAAAATTAATTCTTAGACTTACCAAAATTAATAAGACATCCGATCTAAAATAAACACTTAAACAATGACACTTCACTAACGGGACACACTATATATGAGAAAAAAACGTTAAAATTTAAACCGACCAATGGGGCGAGAGGCAATACGCGTGCGTCATCCACGAGTGACAGTGGCAGACTGACTTCAAAGTGATAAATTCATAAAAATCCCCACACGATCTCACAATTCTACAATCAATAACCAACCTTGATACAACGTGAGAATAGTCAATTATTTAAAACAGAACACAGTGTCTTAGACCATTTGAACAAGAAATAACTAAAAGTCGCCTTCACATGCGCACGAGTCGACTTTTTTGCGTGTTTTTTTTTTCTTATTTTGTCTTGTGATCGGCAATTTTTAATTTTGAGCCGAAACAACCTATTGCTAAAGGTAAATTTCGTTAATCTGAACTGAATTCCGGCGAACATAAGTTTATCTGATACCTGTACCTGTCATTCCAGTGCAATGTGGTACAGCAGAGGTGGATCAGTATTTAATGGCTTCTTTTAAAATATTTTGCAATACATAATTATAGGTATTTAAATATTAATAAAATTAAAGCATTAGTTAATCAGTTCATGACGATATGTAATAGTCATATATAAACATTACCTAATTTATTAAACGATATAAGAAGCTTATTAGGTAATATGAAAACTCAAAACTGTTGAATTCGACCTAAATGTAACAGAAGTTGTTGATTTCAGTTCAGTTTGGTCATCAATTAACCGTTTATTGAGTAAATTTGATATTAATAAAATGTGTAATAAATGTGTAACTGTGTTAAGAAATTTATATATATATGTATATGCATGTTGTTTACACAACAATTTGATAATGTGCTCGTATTATATCCAAAGACATTATATTAATTATTTTATTAAGTTACCTACATATCACCTCATTTTCAAGCTTGATTATGTTTTTTACTGTAATTAAGTATGTTAAGTTATAACAAAATTAATCCATATCCATATTTAAAAGAATATTTATAAACATCGTGATTAAGTTATATTCAATATTAAGTTAATTAAGTTTAAGTTAATGAAGATGAAGTTTGAGTTAATGAATATATGAACGCAAAAAATATTAACCTTTAATATAATAGTTTAGAATTTGTTGTTCGTTTCATTGATGTACCTATACCTAACTCTTGCGTAAAAAAATAAATTTAATATTTTTTTCCCCATTCTTTCATTTTCTAAATATGCCCAAACCAGTTAAGCACATTTCAAAAAAAAGAAAAACTACGCCAAAGTGTCAACATTAAATCGTAAACGGAATACTAAAACGGAAATACCACGGGTATTTTATGGCATATGTATACCTAAATGAAAAACTATAAAATGACCAATAAAACAAAAAAGCTTGCCTACACGCAAAGAACAAGATAACCTCACTGCATGGATGAATTCAAACGCAATGATGTCATGACACCTCAATAATGAATACTTGGGTTTTTACTACATTACTTTACTACTATAGATATTTATATAGTTGTAATAAAATAAAACGGTAATGTATACCGAATATATTGAAAATGTCTAGTTTTAGGCATTAGGAGCAACGAACTTTGACCGTTGATTCTGAATTACTGTCGATGGAAGACCACAAACTGGTTGACCATTTTATGTTCGTATAGGTACTGTACCTAACTTTAAATAAGTAAGTTGTGGTCTATTACTTTAAATTTCACGCTATTCCCTACGCAATATTTAGATGTTATTGAATTTGAACCCGTTCCATTCTTTCATACTATTTCAAAGGGATTTAGACATCCCACAAAGCCTTTAGGCGTATGATGCCATAAAAGGTGACAACCGTATAAGTATTTTAACATTTGCTATAAAAAGGTACCTATAGCTTAATTGGCTAAAATTTTAAGAATACATCGTATTTTATTGAGTTCAATGTTAAATAGTTTAATGTACAAAGTCCTGCATGCTACACGATAATACGGGGTTTTATTTATATTTTTTTATACAAAAGTAATACATTACTATTTTTATAAAACTTATAAACTGTATAGGGACTTGAACGGTTTTCAAGAAGGGCGGATTCAAAGCTCGTTACGCTTAAATTTTTATACGATTTCTATAAATGTATCTTGTTTTCCTAAGTGTGACACTTAAAACAGGCAATTTTCACGTAAATCCAAAACTGGTCAAGCAAAATAATTGTTACATGAAATAAAAAGGTATAGTTTCGCTAAATTGGCGCAACTCAACGCCGCGTTTAACCCCGTTAGCAGAGCGAACAAATGAAAATATTAAATATTTGATTTCCTCAAGTAGGAAACGATCCCATAACTTGTCGCGGTACAGTTGTACACTTGGGCCCCTCCGCCACGACTGTCACAGTACCAAATGTTTCTAGAATAGAAACGTCTAATCAATTTACCGTTTTTTTTTTCTTAAAATATAGGATACAATATTAATATATAATATTAAAATAAATAATATAGTAACATCGATGTCAAACCGTTTTTGCCCGTAGTAAGAATGAGGTGACAGTTAG
This sequence comes from Heliconius hewitsoni, assembly GCA_018230445.1. Lineage (NCBI taxonomy): Eukaryota > Metazoa > Arthropoda > Insecta > Lepidoptera > Nymphalidae > Heliconius > Heliconius hewitsoni. The sequence goes on from DWAN01001152.1 coordinate 16,822, forward strand.
TTAAACTACAACGTTTAAGTTAAACTGCACACGTATTAAGTTTTGAGGCGGACCGTTACAACATGCTCTTAAGTGAGGCAGGAATTGATAAACTATTAATATTTCTTAATTATTTTGTTTATATTGTGGTAGTTAAATTTATTATTGGACAAGGAAACCGGGAAACCGGTATTGTGACACAATCAATGTTTACAGATAACATTATGAAAGAAGGCTTCTACCCTTCCAAACCCGTGAAAAAATCGTCTTAGTATTTTTAAGATTTGTATTAAAATCACATGACTGATTCTCTTTAAAAATAAAGCAATCACCTTTTAAGCTCCAAATTGATATCAAATCTTCGAAAAGCTTTATGGGAAATTGTTTGGTATATTTACCGTTCTTCTCCTGTAAGAGAAATGCTTCCAAAAATCACTTTGATACTTGTCTAAAAGCAGAAATTGACATTTTAGCACCAGGATTTTTTTTCTCTTCGTCATAAACATCGACTTCTTGTTACAAATGCATTGTCAGTGTATTTAAACCCCAATGAAACTCAAAATCTTATGATTTATAAACAGAAAGAACTATCGAAAAGAGACTTCCCTGTTTGTCTTTTTTTGACTGTATCCCACATATAAAATGGGACCCAGAAAACACTTAGCGTTTCCCACTTAACGCCTAATTTCTGAGACATTGCGTGTTGATTGACGAAATTCAACATTCACCGGAGTGGGTGCATAAAAAGTAATTTATTCCCTTAGTGGGAATAGAACTTACAACTGTTGCGCTTACAGTCAGACGCTGTGCCGCTACACCACGATGACCTCGATTATCTATGAAGAAAAATATAGAAAAATCAAAGAGAAAGGCATTTTCATATGACCAATCTTGATTTTGGCGATATTCTCAAAACGTTTTGTATGTTGCCGGACAACCGGACAGTGGAGGTCGTCAGTCGACATTCCAAACCGCTTATTTTTAGGCATTTGTTGTAATATACAACCTTGCCTTTGCGTTTAAGTTTCAAGTATTTAATTTTGTTAAATATTAAAATGGTTGTATTGTTCATAGAAATCATCTTATCAAACAGCAACATTCAAAGTACGCCAATTTAAATTAAAACTCAAAATTTAATTATATATAAATTATATAATTTTTGATTTAACTTTTTTATGTTGTTTTTACTTCAAAAGTAGGTACACTATATAAAAAAATATATATTTTAAATAAAAAAAATATTGTGCTGTGGCAACACCCTAATGTTGCACCTTGTTTGACTGTTTAGAGATATAATTATCTATCTATTCTATTCTATAATTATATTTATTTTCCGCTTTACAGGTTATCCTGTATAGTATTTCAAAGCTCTCAATTTCAGCCAAAATTAGAAAAAAAGTGAGCGTTGATTAAAACTCGCTTAGGCTTAGTGGTCAGTGCGCCTGTTAAATTTTCAGGAGGCGCGAGTTCGAGTCCCGTGACGTTCAAATTTTTATACGTTTTCTTAATAAATATTTTTCCTTCCTAAGTTGAAATAACACTTCAAAAATAATAAATATAATTGACTCTCTTGAGGGGGGATCGAACTCACCACCATTCAGTTTATATATATTATATGGGTTAGTCCACTAGTTACAACTACATATATGTGTAACTGCGTATCGCTAACTACAGAAGTAGATATATATATTAGAGAAAATAAAACAAAAACAATATTACATTGACTAAACATTTATTGAATGACTAGAAGAATATAATTTTATAATATCAGTGGAAATTCGAACATAATACATTATTATTATTACTAATAAACTTATCACTAACATGACTAGATCGTTAATACACCTACTTAAAACTAAAGTATTTGTTACTTTGATTGAATTATTTTGTTTCAGGTACAAAAACAAATTTATAAATTTTATAAATATTTTATAAGTACATCTTTCTTTCCTTAATTTCCGTCAAGTAATTTAAAGGAATAATATAAATGCACTAAATTAAATAGATAAATCGTGTCACTTAAAAAGTTCTTTTAATAAATTAAAAAATAAATAAAATTAAATTAGCTTCACGCTATATCCCGCACACAGCA
>DWAN01001153.1:0-18874 GCA_018230445.1 Heliconius hewitsoni
TATATAAACAGTAGATACATTGACAATGGAGTTTTATATACAAGTATAATCGTTGACGTGAATGTTATATTACATTTACAGGTAACAGATAAAGTGTAGATTGTTAATAAAATAAACGTCTGTTATTTTGGACTTTTCAACCCAACAAGTGCTCACTGTTGGAATAATCGTTTTTAAATTTAAAAAAAAAACAGAACTAAATATGAAACAAAAAAAAAATACACGAGCAAAACTGACAATATACCATAGAAAATAAGTTATTCACATCTAAAATTCAAAAAATATTTCGAGTTTTAGTAAACCATGTAAGTTCAGGTCTAACTTGCTGCAACTGGTTATAACCAGTTAAGCTCGAGTAGTGGAAGGAGGGGTTCGTAAGCGTGCCACTCACCGTCCTTCTCGGGGCCTGCGTTCTTCGCGAGCGTGCGGAGGGCGGCCGCAAACGGGCCCCCCTTATTAGGGGCCAGATCTGTCCGCTTGGCGATTTTACTCGCGCTCACACCTGTAAAGATAGAGAAAAAGTTTTTAAATGAAATATACTAATTTAGCTTACTAATATTTGTAAAAATCATTTATCGATGAAGCTATCAGTTGAAAATATTATTATGAATGTACAATATAAGTTTCCGTTGGCTTGAAATCTAATATATACATAATCGTATGTACGTACGTCAATATAACATACATATAAACAAAAATCTCCCGCCTTTGCAAAGAGTGTAGTGAAGTTCACATTCAATGAACAATAACTGAGTTAATAGTATGTAACTAACTACCGAGGGGCACCCTACCTGTAGTTAGTAAACGCTTTAGAGACCCACAAGTCCGTAACGTTGCATCTGACAGCAGCTTTTGGAAAGCGAAGTAACAGTTTTTGTTATTGACATGTGAAATGTAAAAAAAAGAGAATAACAATTTGCTAGTTTTGTGAGTTTTGTTTAATTTGGCTGTTTTATATTTGATATTGAATCGAAAAGTAATTTGTTTAATATCTAACTCTATTGCCTCATTTTTTCAAGGCAGTTTTTTTTCAAGACAATCATTTTAAAAAAATTGTGTTTTTTTATGTTTACATAATATTTCCCGCATCGTCCGGGACAGGGTTTTTTTCATTTTTTTTTCACATTCTTTTGAGACATAGTACTCGTTTAGTATAGGAGACATTCCCGCAGGTAGATAGGTAGAGCGCAACCAATATTTAAGCTTGTGAGGTACCATGTGGTTTGAAAATTCAGCAGCTCAGAACACTTTACGTATATGTAATAGATGAAAAACGAGGAAACGTCTCTACGCAAAGCCAAATTGTCCAAAATTATCAAATTTTTGTGTTCCTAATTGAACCTGAACTGGTTATGACCTGATCTCAGTACAGAGCCAATTGGTGTTTTGGTGCGAAGTCTTGTCTCGCTCTGCCTATTACACCACAACATGTTCACGATACAGACAGTCTATCGCAACGTTGAGGCCTATATGCTGATACTGGACTCGGCTTTGAGAGGAGTGTACTCAAAAACTGGAGACACGACCGATAGGTTTTTCTTAGTGGTTAACAAGTAACCTGTGTTTTTTTGTGGTTGAATTGAACCAGGTTCCTTTCATCCCATAAAGGAATAAGATTCAAGTTTCGTTTCCAAGTAAGGATCAAACATACGACCATTACGGATTATAAATTTTCTAATTTCGTAAGATTGATGTAATTTATTAAAGATTTTAACCATACTAAATATATTAATTAAGGCCAAGTTTATCAAAATGTTGAACACAGTTGAGTATAAAGTTGCGTCAACTATGACTTTGCTTTTGATGGCAAACTTTAATCCGGCGAAGTCACTAATTAATCATCTCCGACGTCTTATTAGGCATGAAAAAACTTGGCGGCGCAGAGATAACGAGTCGAAACTTGTGTTAGGTTTGCGATTTATTCAGTTTTACTTTTCAGTATATTAAATTAAACTTTTATATGTAATATTAATAAAAAATATATTTTATTCTTATGACAAAGTGTTTTTTTTTCACCCTGAAGCCCGCATATATTAGGGTAGGCAAAAGAAACATACTAAGTGCTAAGGAGACACTACGTTTCCGAAGCCGCCAAATGCTCTAACTATTTAGTGTTGAATGACGGAACTCAACGCCGCGCTTTGCCTTTTCACCAGAGCGTGAAAACGAAATTAATTCCTTCCCCGAATGGGAATAATTCCATATCGAACCTACAACGTTTACAGTCAAATGCTGCCGCTACGCCACGCCACGTTACAGATTCAAAGGAATAAAATTTTGAAAATATACATTTTACATATATGTGCGAATGTGTTTACACAAAAGTTTTGGTTAACCTATTAAGCGACCAACATAGTTAATTACGGCACCAAAATATCAACCATAAAAAAGGTGAGCCACACCTGTCACCCGTAGTCCGATAATGGTGAATGCCAGTACAGAAAAAAAATATACACAAAACGCTTTTAAAAGATAGCTGGAGTGAAACTTGTGTCAAAACACTCATATATTTACAGCCCAAAAACCTAACCACGCGTGTCGGTCAACTAGACTGGGAAAAATGGAAATATTCCCAAATATAAACAGTCAACAATGGTTAAGGGTTCGATTCGATCTAGGGGAAATTATCTACATTGATTTCCACGCACTGGCAACAAGCTAAAGCGCAGCTTTGAGTTCTGTCACGTCACACGCAACGTCCTAAAAAATCAGGCCCATATGAATAACAGAGTGTCCTAAAACCTAACCTCCTACCCTACCTGCCCTGCTGTGCGGGAGGCAGAGAGAAACTAAAATATATACATATGTAAGAAAACAAACGTAATGTAAGCTACACGAAACAGCGTGAAACATCCCCTCTGACAGCATAACGACAAATTGTTTCAATTGGAATGCTTTTAGGTGTCACCCGATCGGGACGCCGCTGAATAGAGTTACCGGGGAGTGAAATTAAATAGAAACGACATTTTCGATTGTTTGCTGAAATTTGTCATTTTTGCCAATTAATTATTGAGAGTTTATATATTTATCAGAAAGTAAAGGGAGGTACAGAGAATGTAAAAAAATATTTCATACTCGCTTTTGTCTGCGGCTTCACCCGTATGGTAGCTTGGTTACTAAGAGAAGCTCGAGGTAATAATTAACATTTAGGGGGTTCAATTGAAATTATTAAAATATATCATAGTAAATTATATAAATGTCGATAAATTGAACATGTCCCAGTAACTCATGTAGGCAAATCGACAAGGCTCTCCTAATTATTAAATTAACATTTCTTTGAATAAGAGTCCAATTCGTAGTGAATTGTAGCCGTAATTAACCATAGCTCCATAGCTTGAGATCTATCAGTAAATCTATGCTAATATAATAAAGCGGAAGAGTTTGTTTGTTTGTTTAAACGCTAAGATGTTTAGATCTACTGGTCCGATGTACTTTTTTTTGATTGTATGCTAAGCTACATTCTTCAGGAGTGGTATAGGCTATCGTATAGGCTTAACGTCACTGTGCAAGTCTTAGATTAGATTTAAATAACGAAATAACAATTTGAATTGCTTTGGATTGATCCATTGAATTGCTTTGGACGCGTGCGCTGCAAAAATAGTAATAATACATATATTTCAGTATATTGTATTAATATTAAATTTTATTAGTTCTAAAAAAAGTCCGGTACATTGTATATCTATCTTTTATAAATAAGTAACAAATACATTTTGTGACAAAAAATAATTGAAAATTTTATTTGATACTTAACTTATTCATGGATATTGAAACTTACGTGCGAAAGTTATTTAAGATTTTTTATGAAGATAGGCTTCAGAGTTTACAACATGTAATTTAAACGTATACTTTTCGAGAAAATGCAAGTTTAAGTTCAAGTACCGCGGAGGGCGCCCTTGCCACCGATGACGCCCTCTCAAGCAGCCATGTAGTGCTTACACTTTTTCAGAATTATGAAAACAAGTTGTTTATGATTGAATGTATCAATCTGTTGGCAAATGCAACATAATGAAAGTATTATACGTGCAATGTGGCCGAAGCCGAGCTAAGTTTGAAACTAGCAACAGCTAAAGTAAAAAGAGATACCAGAAAATAAAATTATAAAAAGAGAATGTGTGACGTAAGAAGGACAAATAAGATTAATGAAGCAATATTGAGTGGTGAGAGAGGCAGGGGGAGGACCTCAGTTGAGTGTCGAGAACACGATGTATCGATGTATGTATCGATGAGACTGGAGGAATGTCACGTAAATTGCACGAGGACGCTCCGTACTGAAATGCACACAGAAAGGTTGATGACAGTAGACGAAACGAGAGAGTTTAGCGTTTGTCGTTACGTTCTCTCTGATTACACCGCTAAAAATGGAAGCGTAAAGCTAAAAAAAGAAAAGATACATAAATGTTATGTAAATGTTTCATATTAACATGGCTACATTTTAAAGTTAAAAATAAAAATAAATACAAAATAGACCACAAAAGCTCTAACAAAAACTAGTCGGCAAATCTTAAGGCTGAGCACAATACGAGACCTAGGACGGGCATCATCTCAGTATTTGTAATTATACTAAGTAATCCATGTCTTGGGCGCGTATCACATTGTGGACGGAGCAAAGATTAAATGGGACGGATTGTATTTTTCTAATATTTTTCTTTCTTAAGAAGACGTTTTGGGTCAACCACTAAACTGAATTGCTTATTTTTTGTGGGATCGACAGAGACAACTTTGTAGAGGATAGGTATGTGATAAAATGTGTTATATACAAAGGTGTTGGATACCGCCACTCAACACGCGATGCCTCCAAAATTGGATTATTTGTGAGGACCGAAGTGTCGTAACATTAACGTCCCTCTGCCTACTCTGTTATATTCGGAAAACAGCGTGATATCTAAAAAAAAGTGCCAAGTGGCAAAATTCATCACCATATAAAAAGTAATTAAATGATTATTAATTTATTTGGAACTTCAATTCCAGTGGTTCAATTAATGTTAGGAACGAAAGAAAGGCTAAAAGATTAAAGACTACGCTTTGTTATCTCTTTGAACAGCAGCCATTGTGAAACCGGCTTTGTAAATACCTAACACTTAATGAAAGTTTCATTATCTCACTGTGGAAAAAGAAACAGATTTGCTCATCTTGCAAAAAACTTAAACATACAAAGTTTCTGACGTTGTGAAACACCGTTCAAGCGCGAGTCGGACTCGCCCACCGAGAGTTGCTTACCAATTTCAAGATTATAGGTCAACGGGAAGTAACTTATAAGAGTTGCATAAATGCTTGTATCTTTAAATTGCATTAACTTAGAAGATTGATTTCTGCTGTGTTCTAAGGGACCGTAGGCTTTAACATTTGATCTTAATTTCAGCTTGATACCTTATGCTATCTCGATAAATGACAAACGGACAACAAATTGATCCTAGACGAGCATTTAGAAAAGCATTTAGAGTAAATTAATTTCATTTAAATTAAATTAAATATTGTTAAGTGAGCTCTATGCTAGTTAGCTTCGCGCTAATTCTCACATTTAGCAAGGAAATCCTCTGCTTGCCATATTTCACCCAATTATTGAGTCCTTGCGTATTGAGTATCGAGACTCAACGCTGTACCAAAGCGAGGAGATGGAAACAATTTATTCTTCCGATTGGAATTCGAACCCACGACCGACCAACACAGATTTTGTACTACATTGTACGACAGTCTCTATAAGAGAAAGATCAAGTATTTAATTGTGAATGGTCCTGCGGTCGGACGACGGCGTCACGATAAACGGGCCTCAGCTCGTTAATGACAGGGGTCAAATGGTGCCGACCAGACCCTGTTGCTTATTGCTTTATTGTGCCCACAATTTGAAATGTATTCGTCTATTATGCTACATTTTTAATGGTGAGATTGAGTTGAGGCCAGTCGTGGCGCAGGGGCAAGCGTGCGACAGACTGTAGGTTCGATCCCTAGTCAATAAAACGAAATGTTTATTTAAATTTATTTATCCATTTCTCCGCTCTGGTGTCAAAGTAAAGTTGAGTTCCACCATTCAACACACAATGTCTCCAGGATTCGGCTGAAAATGAGGAACGGAGTGTCCTAACAGTAGGTTCCCTCTGCTTACCCTGCTAAGCCTAAATATAAAAAATATATATCGAAACGAAACGAGTCTACTCGTACTATAATCGAGTATGACTAAGAAGGTCACAATCGCTTAACCCTCCAATTGACATCAGTATTAAAGTGACCCGCGCAATTACATTGGGTACGTCCTCTCACGACCCGCTACATACAATTGTATTTTGTAGGACACTCGTATGTTTAATTAAAATACTAACGCGGAGGAATAAGATAAAGGTTCGAATCCACTAAGTGAATATGGCATCTTCACTCTTCAGCAGCATAGCCAGAGGAAACACAACGAAACATTAGGGTTCAGAGAATGCCAAAAAAGTTTTATGAAGAAAGAGTGCTAAGAGAGGTCGGAGGATCGGTTGACCTTCGAGAACATAGTAACGATGATACTGGAAAAGGTCACGTAAAAGCATGAGGACTGCCCGGAGGGTATGACTGAAAAGGCTTCATGACAGTGGTCGAGGTGAAAGAGGTATGCAAAAGTTGTAGCGTTTGGCGCTCCGTTTACTATGGATAATAGTATAAAAGTCACACATAATAATATAAAAGTCTCCATTTACTGTTAAAGGCGAAACATACTGAGTACAACTCTAAGTTATACATATGCATTTGTTTATTTAAGGCTCAACAACATACCATGACACTTAGTCATGGTATGTTACACAAGCCGTGGGTCAGGGGTTCAATTGGTCAATTGACCATAAAGCAATATGAGTACCGCCATTATTTTAAATTAACAAACAGTATTCGTTATATTACCAACAGTCAGACAACGCTGGACTTTATTTGTCTTTGTAAATTGAAGAAGAATATTTTATGAAAATTACACGGTTGACTTTACAGTACTTTACTTTTTTTCCGGATCGTTTTGAAAGATTTGTCTAAAGACTGGCTGGCTAAAGGTGGCTGCTTTATGTTCCCCATTTTTCCTCCGATTATAGAGATTTTGCGAATTTTAAAGCCGCGCTATATATTTTTAACAGAACGAGAAAAATAAAAATAATTTACTCCCCTTAGTGCATTGAACACCCTATAGACGATGTAGACGATGATCTAGTGAGCCACGAAGGCATCATACTTATAAAGTAGTATACTATTATCTCTATAAGATACCTTAAGCCATCTCCATTTGTGTTTAGGACTTACTCAAAATATATACCATCTAGATGATTAGTAAAGCGTCCGTCAAAAATCTTACCTGAAACAAAAAAAAAGTTGTATTATTTTTATATCCAATATTACAAAAACTGAGTATTGCATACATGCAAATACAGCAGGATAGGCAGACAGGACCCACAATTAAGACACTCTGTTCCCAGTTTTCCGCCAAATGTATGAGACATTGCGTATTGAGTGGTGAAACTTAACGGTGCGGGTTGTCCTTTTACCAATGCGCGGAAATGAAAATAATTCGTTATCTCAAGCAGAAATTGACCCACAACTATTGTTTACAGTCAAAAGTTTGCAGTCGCTGACGCTGTGAAGCGAAGCCACGGCGGCTTCAAAAGTATTTCATACATTTTATATTGGCTTTGAAATGTTTGAAATGAATTTATAGAATTCTAGAAAAAATAAAATATTGGTTATTTTAAGATCTATAAATAGAACAGAGTGTGCAATTCGATCAATACACCCACATTTGCTTTTAAACGAACTCCGATTAAAATAACAAGTTACAAATATCGTCATTTGATTGAATTAAATGTAATATTTGAGGCTGCAGTGCGACAGCGCCTGATTGTAAACCTGACTGTCATGAGGTAGACCGCCATACTAAGCGCAATGTTTCCAAAATTGAGCGGTGCGTGGGGAACGGAATGTCTTAATATTGGTTCCCTTTGACTACCATGCTGTAAGCGGGTATACATAAGCGCTAAGTAAAAAAAAACAGATGGAGCTTAAAGAGCAACACCGTAAATTTAACGTAAAAGGCTTGCGTCTCTAAACCAACAGACATTTACTACACTCTCCTACGCTAAACATAGTTTGTTTATATTTATTTTCATACGTCAAACAAATTTCATTGTTCCAGTGCGGGGGTGCATCCGTCCCCCGTGCGCCGTCGCCGAGCAATATCCAATTTGTACGTCCCCGTCGTATCGGATAACTCCAATAGAATAGAGTGTAAATAAAGTAGCGGGTATTATGTAAGCGAAATGGAAAGAGTATCGACATTGAGGGGCGCGTGATGTGAACAGTGTTTTATTATTTAGTAATAGCTCTACTGCGATAAATTAAGAAAACGTCAATTTTTCATCTTAAAATATCAAGTAAAATCTATATAAAATCAAAATATTCTTTATATAAAATGTTGGGGAAGACAGTTCTGCAGTCAAAAGATCTGAACGGAATTGTAGCAGTCTTAGATTTTTTTTTAATATAGCTATATTAAGTGTTATTATACAGTGTGTACAGTGAGGCCAGTCACAAGGCGTGACGGTAAAATCGATTGGTTATGGGTTCGATCCCCATTCGAAGAAATGAAATATTTATTTAAATTTATATTTTCATTTCATTGCCTTTGTGTCGAGGCAAAAGTGCGAAGATGAGTTCCACCACTCAACACACAATGTTTTCACAATCGATAATTTCATAGCAACAATAAATATAATTAACAATAACGACGCCAAACCTTTGCTTTATAATATACATACTTAAAGATATTTAAAATGCGAATTGATCCGACAAATTGGCAAAGTGGAGTGGGGAGGGGTGATTTCTCTCAAATTAACACTTGAGACAGAATTAATTACAGCTCGCCGTTACGTTAACACTTAACATCTCCTTAAAGGGCGTACGCGTGATTACTACTAGCGTTTGTAACTAAAGTTCTATTGTTAACTATTTTCCGTAATAATTGTTTCTTTTTTATAGTGGGGTAGACCGAGGGAACCTAGTGTTAAGACAGTTTCTCTGCACGAACCGCCCAATTTCCGTCACATTGCGTATGCATTGCTTAACGCTGGATTTGCCTTTTAAACAGAGCGAGAAAATGAATATAACTCATTTCCATGAATAGGAATTTAACCCAAAACAGCCGCATCCAGAGTCAGAGGCTGTGGCTCAAATGCAAACAAAGCAAAAAAAAGACGTCTGTTAAAAACATATTTTTTTAGGGTTTCGTACCCTATCACTGAAATTCCGCTGTTCATCTGTCACCAAGCTGTATCTCCTAAATGGCGTAAATTTTAACAGATGACGTATTTATATTGCCGCTGTAACTACAAATATATAAAAAGCCGAATAAAATAAGTATTTAAGGAGACTCCACCATACAACAAAAGTGTTTTATTTTTGTCGTGTTTATAAATTATACTATTTTCGTATATCTCTTGGCATTTCAGCGGCGGCCGTCACGTTTTAGTGCGGTAATTATGTTTGGTTTATGTTTATCCATCACATGTGTTAAAGTTTTATACAATTAAGTATCAAATATCGATACTTCATGTTATTAGGCTCAAGACTTTGATTGGTTTAACGCGCTAATCTCGAGAATCTTAGATTCTTATACGCTTGTTACAACTTATTCCTGTTGTTTCTCTGTAGGAAAATTTTTACTATTTTCCACTACACAAAGATAATTGCCAAGAATTATTATAAATTTATTTATTTATTTGTTTATTTATTTATTTATTCATATAAATCTTAACCTAATACAATGATGGCTTATATTATATATTACAATTTTCAAGGTTAAGCAACAAAAATTGATAAAACACTACCCTCCGTACTAGTTTAACTGTATGACGGTAGGATAGTATTCCTCGCATGCTTGTTTTCTTACTTGTAGTATATGTAAAAGTTTAGATGCTGCCACTATTGGTTTAATTATAAATGGTTAAAAAGAATGCTATTTATTAAAAATTTCGGCGCTTACAATATTTTATATTATTGTTTTTAACTTAATAAGGTGTACCTAACTTTCAGCTATTCTAAAGTGTTAATCATACAAAAAACAATAATTTTAAAGCTAAGATTCAAATATTTAAATTCCTGCAAAGTCGTATTAATAAAGAAAAATATTTTAAAGATTTTTTAGGCATGATATAAAAAAAACCGCCTCATGAAAAGACTCCTTTATACAATATAGAGCACGCTCGCGGCGCACGTCTCCGGTTGACACAAATTACTGTTTTAAGGATCATTGCAGCTATATTTACAAATAGTGACATTTGGTTGTAATTAAAACGTCTGATATATTTTTTATCTTAGCTACATTTTATTAATAAAAGCTTAGTGTGGGCATTTTATTAATAAAAATATTTTTGAATATGAATATTTTCTCAAAAAAATCATCTGCAGCCTAGTTATTTAAAAAAAATATTACTTGATATTTATTATTAAAACTATTTAAGTTAAATTACATGTGTCCACAGCAGTTACTAAAAACACCCCTAACCTAAATTGTTCATAAATTCCCCTAAACTAAGCAATATCTAAAAATACGTTAGACATTATAGTTCATAACTCATAAAAATAGAAGGAACTGTAACGATCCCTCTATATAATCAAGAAGGAAGTGGTTTCTATAGTATAATCACAAAAGTCTCTATCTATCCGCCGCCCCTTAACTTTGACGTATTCAAATGAAACTGTATAAATTTTGTTTGAGGCCATGCGCGGCGTATTTACCACTCCACTACAAGTAGACGAGCACAACAAGTGTATGTATAGCGGGGCATGCGCATGCGCTCTGTGAGGTGGCGCAGAACGCGATACGGGACATGAGAGAAGAGCGATTTGATGTAATAAAGTTAATTATTGCTTAAAAAACTTTTAAAGAAAACAATTAAATATTGATTCAATATTAATCGTGTATTAATATTATGTAAAAACTAAAATCAATCCTATAATGCCATGTTGGTAATACGAAGATAAAGTTGCAGCGTTATTTACAATCTTAACAAGGAAATAGATGTTTTAATTTTTTTAAATTATAATTTATTAAAAGCACGCCACTTCTGGTGTTGGCGTAATCAGAAAAGAAATTAACATGTTAATTAAATTAAAATATATGTAGATCAATTAATTTTATTGCGGCGCGACTTATTTCCGAAACCTCCAGCGGTCACTAATCACTACAACGGGCCAGTCAGATATGTACAATGTACATTGTTCGTACAATGAATATTCATTATTTAAAAACAAAACCCATGTCAAAGTGGAAAATTACAGTTTCTGCTAAAAAAAGGGCCGCATAATAAATATGAGCTTGCTTTTCAATTAAAAAAAGCAATCGCTACTTGTCATAATTTTATACCACGAGCGAGCGGCGTCGTCTGCGGCACGACGCCACCCACCGCCCACTCTGCAAACAATAAGGCTACAAATGGACCACTTTTATGCCTACGAGAGTGCCTCTCTGAGCCTCGGTGAGATGAAAAACTACGTGTGTGCTAAAAATACCTTTATAGATTATTCTTTGTTGCCCAATTGATGATTGATTTTGTTATGTCACAGGTTATGTTAGATAATTAGCATATACGAGTATATATGTTATAATAATAATTAAAAATGTATTCAAGAAAATAAACAATATGATTTAATTAAACAATGTTAATAATATAATTACGAATATAATAAATCTATGTAAATATCATCTTTTGGAATTATACATTCCAAATACAACTAATATAAAAAATAAATAAAGTAACAAAACATAAAAGTGATACATCTGATTTAATAATCTGTAGAGACGTAGCGTAGTTTCCAACTTCATCGGGATCAAGTCGATTACTGTTAGTAATAGCACACCTTCACCGCTTGCCTACACTTCGACTGAACAAGGTTTCATGAGCTCTACAATAAGGGGCGGTCCAATTCACCGAGACCTGTGAACCCCTTGCGCCGGCAGTCGAGCAGCGGCAAACGGAAGTGAGCACCGTATGTTTAGAGGTCTGACAAGGTTGGTTAGAGATACGACTTTATTCTTAGCGTCGAATCAATTTCCATCTTGGCGTCTCCATCTCTCTTGGAAGCGCTCTATCGTAATGTAATAAAGTCTAATTCTGATGAAAGGGTTTTGTCAGGGATTACTGTGTGTGGACTTGTTAGGGTAATACGTGATTTGCGGCATCACTCATAGGGTGGAAAATCGCGCCGAGGTTTGAGCCGGGTTTATTTATTGGTATTCCGATTCTACGAGGTAAGGAACGTATTTCGGTGTTAATAACGGCCTAACTCGAATACCGTATCGTGTCAGCGGTTAATTGAAGTCCCGCCCCGACACGCCGCTTAAATAATTGTTAGGCTATTTATAAAATGTCTAAAGTAAGTGCTTATTTTACCAGTATTTACATGGCACTTTGCTTTTTTTGCGCACACTAGTACATATTAACAACATTTTAAAATAGCCTTTATTATTACACATTAATACAAAAGCTAGAAAAATTTAATGTATAAAAAGAATTCCCTTACATTTATGCCCCACGTAAACGCAAACTAAAAGACACCCACTACCCGTGTAAATAACAATCTTTCGCTTTACGGTGTATTTCTCGCTTAGCGGTTCAATGCACCCGCCACCTGCAGGAGTTTGGGGTTGGGGTGGATATTTTTTTATCGCCTCCGATGATCCGCGGGATAAGGACATCCGTGCTATTTTATACGGTTATCCGGTGCAGCGGGTGACCATAAATTGCAAAGTTTTTGGATAAAAGAATATATTAACTTTTAAATATATGTAGTAATTGTTAATTTCAAAAATTAAATATATAATTATAATTGAAGAAAGATATTTTATATAATATTTCTTAATTGTTAAAGACAAGTAAGTCTTGAACATTCAGAACACATGTCCTACAAAATTCAATCCGTATAAGAGCTTACCTTAAAAAAATCTACTTATGCTACGTACAGGAACAGTCAGTCATAATTGTTTGGGTGTTCGCAACCTAAATAGAAATACGCATTAGTACAACATTCGTAACATTGAAACAAGCGAGTCTCAAAATGTCTAAGCATAAGAGACACACTATGGATAGAGCGTCTCATCCATGCACATTATCGTATCATCCCTACTACTCGACACTACTACGACGAGTATTATTGTCCGCCATTTAGCGATCTCGTCGTATATACTTATAATAAAAAATAAAATGTGAAAAGTCACGTTTATACTTCTTTTCATGTTATATGAAGCGGCAGAGACGAGAGTGGCTTGCTTGTTACGTCGTTACCTGCTTATGTTAGTTATACAATATCAGTCAGTTTTTTAACATAGATTTTGCTTATATTTATTCTAATTTGCGTTTTATTACAAATAAGATAAAAATAAAAAACAAACAAAACTCCACTTCCTATCAAATTACAGCTGACATATAATTATAGCATGCAAACAACAAGGCGCGAGTTCGCA
Source organism: Heliconius hewitsoni (assembly GCA_018230445.1). NCBI lineage: Eukaryota > Metazoa > Arthropoda > Insecta > Lepidoptera > Nymphalidae > Heliconius > Heliconius hewitsoni. Next base: position 13,469 of record DWAN01001153.1, read on the forward strand.
GGGGATGTAGAGGGGAGCTGAGGGGTGAGCGGGAGGTGCGGTATAAATCGGGAGTCGGTAATTGTCGGTGGGGCGAACGGCGACAAATCTGACGGCCATTTCCGACCGGATCGCGTTACACCCCCCGCAGTTCCGCCTCCCGGGCCGTCTGATTCACGGGGCCTTCCGTCTTCGTGTCAAGAGCGCCTTGGGGTCTTGAGAAAAAATATTAATATATATTTTTTTCGTGTTAAATTATCTTATTATTTAAAACCTTTTTTTTATTTCATTCGATTTATTTCACTTATTTGTCTCTCTCTACTCTCTATAACAAATTTCTTAAGTTTCGAAAGGCTCTCGTGCAACTTATTGATCAAAGTCAATACATTTAACTAACTACTTGGATATTAATATTTTTCAAAAACAATTACAAGACACAAATCATTCCTATACTAGTACATATATAATTAATAAAATATCTATTAACCGCTAGTCGCTCGTGCAGAATACCGCGGAGCACGGGGCGTCGGGACGACTGTTTGCGCGCGCAACACGCTAGGGTGAGTAGCAGTTTGAGAGTACGCCGACAGTCTGTGTTTATTATGAACGCTCCTATTCCGCGTAAGTAGATACGCTTCACTTGTGTGCTACGATGTGATTTTTTTGTTGTTTGACATATTCGACATTATTCTCATATTACATTACGCTCCTTCTAAACATACTACATGGATTAGAAGTTTGCAATCGACGTTAAGCATATGTACATCATATTTTCTTACATCATATGAATATTAATTTATTTGCTCGCATAAAAAACGTTTTTACTGAGCACCTACCAACTACGTAGCATCAATCTTGATCATTTTGCGTTTTACAAAGCGCGCGGCGAGTCGTGCGTCTGTCGTGTTACAATCAATCACACAGCACACTACGTCAGCGTCAGCGCGCCGCCGTCTCGGCAGCTAGGCAAGGACCGTGTGGAGGCAAGGACCGTGTGGAGGAAACACAAAAAGGACCAATTGGGCTAATACTAAGAGATTATTCTAATTTTACTGTAAATTGTTATTATATAGAGTAGTAGAGTAGGAGTTATTTAAGTCGGTTTTGTACGTTTTTTTCGAGATATGTAAATAAAAAAAAAATGATTTTTTAAAATCTTCACAGAAATTTTGATAAGTTTACTGTAAATATGCCGCCCTTGCACCAAAATTGTGTTTTTCTTTTTCTCTTTTTGTATTAATTCATGCACAATGTAATAAAGTATTAAATAATTTAATTAAGAAATACATTATCTTTAACACACACTTCTACCATCGGCAAACAAACCTCGACAAACGGACTACGCAACAAAAAAAAATATTTTTCCATTTGAAGTAGTAAGTAGTTCCCGAAATTTATCAGTATAATAATGATATAAAATTTATTTTCAATATTATTAAAAACAATTAATTTGAATTTGAATTATTTTGAATTTTATATGGAATAAAATTCAAAAATTCGGTAATATCTATTAAGCTATCACAGGTCATATGAACTCATCAATCTTGATAATCCCAATATCGTGAGAGAGCAAAAGTCGTGTCGGTGTCGTTGCGCCATTAATCACTACGCTCCTTGAGAGGCTCTCGCTACCGAATTCCAATTGTGCGGTGAATCTTTTAAATCGTTATAACATTATTTGGTTGCAAGATTAGAATCAGCAACTTCTTTAAGCTATATTATATATATTTAATTAAGTATATTCTTTATGTAATGAAATATTTTTTTCATGTGACTACGTGTATGTTATTACGGACTTTTATATCGGAACGTGAGTAAAGTCGATTCAAAGCCCAATTAAGGGTTTTGCTATATAAAATTAAAATTGGGTTGAAAGAGGAGAATGCAGATGGTCTTATAACTAAAGTTCTATAGGTAAACTAAGGACTAGGTTCTCCTCCTCCTCCTCTCCTCTAGGTGCATATCTACATATTACTAAATTAGTTGTTAGATTCACTCATTTCCCCGCACGGTATAATAGGGTAATAGACATTTAACACTTTTCGCAAAATTTTTAAAAATTCTCATCGACTGGTGGAATTCAACAAAAGCTGTTTAAAAAAGCAACCTTTATTTTCTAGAGCGGAGAAATAAGCTGTGTGGGGATCGAATCCACTACTATCGCGTTTACAGCCAGACTCCCGCTGCGCCACTACTACACCAATAATGATTATACCAATCGTTTTATTAATATATTCCTATATTATAATTAGCGTGTAATCTATCACGCCGCCATATCTCCGCCATATCATAGATCACGGCGCGCCCCTCTGTCGTCTTGACGGCGTGCCAATTAACCCGTCACGGAGGCCAGTAGTGACGTGCGTGACGTGTAAAATATTATTTAACATTTGATGGAAACTTTGAGTACCCCTTTAAGCTATGGTATATTAATAAAAAAATTGTATTTTTTTATGTTTTACAAAATAGAAGCTTAAGTTTTAAGTTACGAAGGAAAAGTAGTCGTCTTAATCCCGTACAGCCAGGTTGGGTAGAAAAATCAAGTGTCCAGAAACTCCGCTTGAATTTGAGACACAACGTGGGGAAGCTTTGGTTTTCCTGAGCGGAGAAATAAAAATAAATAATTCCTCTGCGTCTACTGCTGCCCCATTATGTACATCTTAATAGAATGTAAACAAATTAAATGTTGACAACCGGAAAGGATATAAACTGGCGGTGAATTTGATTGCTAATATTTAAATGCTAGCTTTGATCCTGCCACCACTGATCATATCACTAAATGTTGTTATACAGAGGCCAGTCGTGGCGCAGGGGCACAAAATGTGATCGTAAAACCGACTGGTTGTGGGTTCGATCCCCCCTCGAGGAAATGATATGAAATATTTATCTACATTTATATTTTCATTTCTTTGCTCTGGTATCGAGACAGCGAAACAGCGGCGTTGAGTTCCGTCACGCAACACGCAATGCCTGCAGAACTTGGCGGAAAATGAGGAACGGAGTGTCTCAACACTAGGTTCCCTTTTCCTACCCACTTGTGTGCGCGTTTGTTTTTTTTTATACAATCTATAGATAACAACAAATCATAAATGACGTATACAGTCATTTTGAACGTCCAAATATCAAAGCGCATTAACATAATATTTTCATCAATAGTTAATTACTGTAAGAACATAATCGACGGCCGGCGTTAATTTAAAATGTATTGAAAATATAATTACTTTACACACGTAACGCTTAATCAGAGCGCTGTAATAACTACGATGAATAATAAATAGATCAATTATCTGTCACACACAGAGATGTCTATTTGTTTTTAAATTACAATGAATCGGTGCGAATCAATGTAAATTAAAAACTAGCTGTAGAGCTATTTTTGTTGCATGGATTTTAAGAACCAAAAGAATATTTAAAAATCCCCCTCTCAGCTCCTCTAAACTCCTTAACCTTATCTTGCTTACATGTCAAATTTTATATTTTTAAAGCCAATAGTTTCGTCTGTGCGTTGTTTTTCAGTCACTCAGAAACGAAAGAGTTTCCAATATATTGCTTAATAAATGACATGACCAGATTTATAATAAAGAAATTGCTTTAATATTTTCTTAAGAGTTAAAAAAAATAGTTTAAATATTATATATAACCTTTCAAATAAAGGAATCATAGAGAAAAACAAAATGGACTCTGAAATTTTTCACACAGATGATAAAACCAACGAATCCGCAAACTAAATACTCACCAGGGTGTGGATAGTAAGGGGCCCCAGAGTTCATCATGGGATGTGGCGCCCTGTACTCCATAGCACAACACTATACAACACTCACAGACACATCACTTGTCACAGTATCGAGTCGACACTCGATACGTTCACAGAGTACAACACTAGTGTCCGTCTGATGGAGGTTTGAACGTACATTTTTTCACGGCACTCGCAATTTCCTGCGGGATCGCTTTTTTTAATTGAACTTGCCGTACGCCTTTCTACTCTGAATGTACAAGGTTAAATATATGTACGCTTAACGCGGTACTACTTTAAATTTATTTGCATTGCTTTCTAGGTTTTCTTTAAAGTATTTTTAATACCACAAAAGAAAATTTAACATTAAAACACTCTTTTCTCCGGTTGCCTCGTAAATACAAATAAATTAAACACACACATTCATTCGAGGCAGAATCAAACCTACAACCTGGCCTCGCCCATCGTAATTGAAAATAGTAGGTATGTAGGTAATTTAAAACGTAAAGCCCGATTACAGTCCACAGTGAGCACACCACACAAGGCTTGTTATAAATTTAAATTGAAAACCATTCAAAAGCAACAACAACATTAAAAGCCGCGCTGGACCGCGCTCAGATAAAACTAACAATAGGTACGAGTACACCTCGCGCTATAAATCGTACCTAATATAATCTGTCATGCACATTGAAACGCTACTCTATAGCCTGCAGTAAAATAAAAAGATTTTCAATATCGGTGCTTTTAAATAGAGGGCTGATTGTGCAAATTGGAGAACGAGAACGGAATGTCTTTATACGCAGTCTCTTTTTGAAGATGAAAAAGAAAGGAACGTTGGATAGTATATCAAAAAATACTGAATCGATTTCAATGAATCCCGGATTATCTTCGAAGATAGAATATATAGCATTTAAATCAAAAAGGATCATCTTGAAATTACTTATAGTTTCTGAGACTTTTGTGGACTAACATACCTAGAAAATTTAGTAAACATTCTTGAAAGCCTAAATAGATCATCACACTCAAATATTATTAGATTTCAACAATACATACACACCGATATATGTCAAACCGATAAGCTCTATTTTTGAAGTCGGGTAAATGAAAGAGATTTTTAAAGTTGTTGCATTTGTAAAAAAAGTTAACATGACATCAAAATATAAATATTACATACATAATTCAAGGCAACTTCTTTAGCATTTGAACCTACAACATTTGCAAAGTGAGGCAGCCGCGACTCAACACAACAATCATAGCTTAATAGAACCTTTCAAGACTATAGATATTCCGTGTTGTCACTGTTGTAGCGCCGGTGTCTGGCGGTGGGCATTATTCTTCACTCCGGCAACAAATGTATTATATAATATTGGGTCTCATAAATAAATTTATGAACCATCGTCGTATAGGCCGAGACGTCCATTAGAGTGTATTAAGAGCTTAGAATAAAAGAGGAGATCATGGCTTCGATTTTTGGTACTGGTAGCAGTTCTTTACCGATACGCGATAACTTTTTTGTTACAATTTATAATTAAGCAATGAAGTAAAAAGACAGAATGAATCTAGTGTTAAGATGCTCCTTTCCGTATTTTCCGTTCGACTTTCGAGACATATTGGCGAAAATCAAAACCGCTCTTTTCTTGTTTCCAGAGCGAGAAAGATATTGTGAATCGCTACGGTCCCGGGAAATGAACCCA
>DWAN01001154.1:0-18867 GCA_018230445.1 Heliconius hewitsoni
TCGCTCTGGTGTCGAGGCTAAGCGCGGCGTTGAGTTCTGTCACTCAACACGCAATCCCTCCAGAATTGAAATTTGTGAAGCTGAAATATAAATGATATATGTTTATGAGGTTACTGTGGTGCAATGGAACGTCTGACTACAAACGTGCGGTTGTAGGTTTGATTCCCAGTCAAGAAAATGTATTATTTGCATTGCCTTATTTTCATCTTAATACTAAGCCGCTTCGGCATTGAGTTCAGCCACTCAATATAGGTACTATATATCTCCAAATTTTTGTGAAATCTTTTTAGTTACTATTATTGCATGATCGTGTATTAGCACTGGAATGTGTTATGTATATACATATATAAATTGTAATACCATATGTATATGAAAATATGTTAAACTTTCATAATTTTACACCACTATTTTCGTAATATTTCATCGCTTGGAATAAAAGAAAATGCTAATAATTAATCAAAGAAAAAAAAAGCATTTCCTCTTGATTATAATGTTGTAACATCGACAATCACGTTTATTATATGAATAGTTAGATGAAAACTTAATTAATATTTTTTTCCTTCTTTTTCAGTGTTCTTTGAGCCAACAGATCGGAGGAAAGCAATAAAACCATTACTATGTAATAGAAATGTTGAATATGCTTCACCTAATCTTGTTGAGTTGAAGGCTATGGCAAATTTTTTGAGCCCTAATAATAACATAAAAGTAAATAATGAATTAAATGAAATTATTGATCTGTCTAGAATTGTGTTGCAGTCAGTAAGTTTCTTATTAGTAACAAGAGGAGCCAAAGGTGTTGTAACAGTAAAATATGTTCAAAATAATAATCATCGACAAATAGAAGTTCGAGTTTATAATGCAGAAACTATAAACTCTATTGAAAATGCATCTGGAGCTGGAGACTGTTTTTCTAGTGGGCTTATACACGGCATTCTTACAGGATTGAATGAATCTCAATGTATAAGAATGGGCTTTAATAGTGCAAAGGAAGCATTACTTAGTAGAGACACTGTTCCTCGTGTATTTAAAACCTTAAATACTTTTAAAGAAGCAAAGTGTACCGTTTTAAGAATATAAAATTATATTTATATGAACAAATTATATTGCTGGTAAATATAACATATGTAGTTCCAAAACATTAAAGTTTAATGATGACCATATAAATATTTAAAGATGTACAATAACATATATACTATGTTTAAAAAGGATTATTTTTATTAACACAACTACTTAATTTTTTTTTCAGCTTCACCCTACCAGGATGTCTGGAAAGAGAACATTTTAAAACACTCCATTCTCTGTTTCATCTATGTAGTTTTTCTGAAGACTGTCTTCCCAGAGCAGGAAAATGAAATAAAAACTGAGTCTGAAGATCGTAGCCACATTTTTATAACTCAAATGTTATTCTGTTGTGCCACAACAGCTTTAAACTTATTGAACTTTTTATAATCTAGATTTATTTGAAATAAAATTCCAATTTACTACCACTTCATTAATGTAATAAAAAGTACATATGTACACTTTGTGATTATTTTACAAAATTTTATTAAAATTAATAAAGCATAAATGTTTACAATTTGAGTAATTTTTAAATAAAATGTTAAGAAATACTTAACTATAAGCGAGTGAAATATGCCGTTTTAAAAATATTAAGCAGTATTTGTACTCTCAGACATGATTTACAGGGTTATATCATAATAAAAATACATTTTCTATATATCAGCTTAACAACAATAAGTCTTTTGATATAGTTTTATATAAAATTATAAAAGTATATAAGTCATATATTTTTAATGTAATAATATAAAACACATGTACACAAAATTAACAAATTCATCCATTATCAAAAAAATACAATAAATGCATGTAGAAAGGGAAGAAAAGAAAGAAATGCAGATTATCCAACAAAAAAAATGTGTTGGCATGCTGACAATAATAATATAAACATATCTATACTAAAGGAAATGAAATTCCTAAAATTGAAAATATCTTAAATGCTCTAATTAATATCTAAGTTTATAAAAGAGATTCTTAAATTGGACGGATTTTGAAAGCATTATTTTAAAATACAAGATAACCAAACTTTCATACAGTATACAACTATATATCTGTATACAACTATATATACATATTATATATCTGTATGTCCAGGATAAGCTGCTTTTCTTTCACGCATGCTATAAGAAGATGGTTCCCTACTCTGCATTTCATGTAACCTTTTGTATTTGCGAACTCTAGCTTCAATAAGAAACAATATGCCTGCTGGAAAGAGGAATATAACCCCAATGACGCCAAGAGCATAAGACCAGCCAAGATCATTGTGTTCCCAATTTCGCATCCAGTCACGTCCATCACCTCTAGCTCCAAATGTCACCACAGATATAATTCCTGAAAAGCCTATAAAAACAATATTAAAGTAACATTATTTAAGTCTTATAATAAATAAAATATTTCTATAAATTATTTCATTAAAGTTACCTCCTATTACAAGAACTGTGCCAAATGTGATTAGTAATGTCACATAATTATCGTCATCTTCATCTTTATTTAAATACAAATATGTTAAAAGTATTGATATTAAAACACAACACATGGAAATTGTGAAAAAAAACTGAGTAGCAATGAAAAATCCTGGGAGTAAAATGTCATGTATAATATAATATTCTTCTTCAAATATCCACCAACAACCAGTAAATATCGTATCATACCAATGATGAACATCTTCAAAGCCATTAAAACATACCTCCCATAAACCTGAAAAACTTATCCATGTAACTTTTGCTAGTAAAATAATCATTTAACCATATAATGGGCAAGTATAAGTAAAAGTATTTTACCTATTCGTAAAAATTTTGGATCTTTTAGTTTACCATCAGTTACTAACCAATAGGGACTCAAAAAAGCTACCGTTATAAATAAAGAAGCGAAAATAAAGAATCCCATTGCAAATAATCCTGTTTTCGATTTAGAACCCATAATTAAAGGTTTAGAACATTCATGGAAAGATTACTAAAAGTGCAACTAAGCACACAAATAATGGGTGTGTACTTTTGTGTATGATAACCGACTTTATAAACTATTACAGCTATTTGTTAAACAAATTTGACAGAAAAACGTCAGTGTTGTCAACATTGTAAATTATGTGCTTATTCAATTTCGAAAATTAACAATTTATACGGTACGGTATTTAATTTCTTGCTATCTTCATTAAAGTACCTCACTGTATGGTATTAGTTTAAATTTTGATCTATTAAATTCCCTAAAAGTACAATTAGCCTACTTTGTTAATATTACTTTAACAATAAATATAATACTAAATAACGTGCGTGTCTTAACACTAGATTCCCTTTGCCTACACTGTGTTAAGCTGCAGATCAAGGACCAGGAACATAATATAATATGTTGTATAGAGCGTACGGATACAGTCGACAGCGTGAAGATGATAACCTTAGTATCATCTAAAACTTTTATAAATCTGTCCTTGTGTTTTTTGTTACCGTATCCTGTTGGCAGTAAATTACAGTACGAATTTTCCAAAAAAGAAAAAAAAACCAGGCCAAATCGTCAAAGTACATGTATCTCGGTCTTAAATTAAATAAGAAAATTGAGTAGTGACATATGAATGAAATAATGAAACAGAAAACTGTCAAGTGTCAATATAATGTTAAATATTAATTCATTTTATACATGAATAGTTTTATGGACTGTTATACAAGATATTTTAATCCAATAGGAAATTTTGATAATGAACAAGCAGTATATGATTTTGAAGAAATTATATCGTAGAAATTGTTATATACATAAACAATGCTTACATGCGAAATTTTCGACCCCAGATAATTTGAAACTTCTATGTAAATATCTTCAAATAAATAAGAATAGAGCTCAATATTTACAATTAAAATATCCTGCCGTTAGAAAATTAAACGCCGAGAAAATTGAACATTTGGTAGGGACTTTGTACGACTTGGGCTACTCAAGAGAAGTTCTCGTTAATGAACCGTCCTTGTGTAGTTATTTGCCAATTACTTTGAAATATCGTTATGCTGTACTGCAAGAATGTGGTCTTAGTAACATATTGATCCAACATTTAACATCATATTTACAAATAATAAAACAACGAAAAGTGAAAGACCTGAAGTCAAGTGGAATTATACCAATGAACTTAAATATTGAAAATAGGCTTGCAAGTTATATGACTCAATGGCCAACATCTCTAACAACTCTAGTTTATGGGGATGTAAACGAATTTACACTTTATACATTAAGAATTAAAATTATCCAAAGATATCTAGAATTAATGCTAGATTTAAGTCCAGAAGAATTTGCAAGGGGACTGCAAACTTATCCTACTATAAAACATAGACCATTGCAAACAATTAATGATACTTTAAACCTGCTCAAAAATGAAATATTAATGCCTCATGATAAGTTAAAATCGAACTTATATTTAGTACATGCTGATGCTGACAATTTAAAAAACATTGTTTATAATTTTAAAAGTATAGGAGGTATAAATATAAAAGATATTATAAGAATGCATCCAAAATTAGCTATGGTAAACTGTTCTACTTTGATGGAAACTAAAAGAGTACTGGAGGAATTTGGTGTAAGCAAAGAAGCACAAACAAAATGTTTTGATATATTTACTTTAAGTCCGAATACAATAAAAGAAAGATTACAACTGGCTAAGAGTATACCAGAATTCAATTCTTTTTTTAACCATCCCAGATTTTTAAAGATGATACATTTTAAAAATACCGCATTAAAAAGATTATTAATGTTATATAATAAAGACAAGAAATGTTTAAGTTTAAATATACTCTCTGGTAGTACTGCACATTATGAAACATTTGAAAAAGCTCCAGGTGATCGATTTGGAAAGGGAAAGGATATAGTTTTCTCCATAAGCGAGTTATTGGAAAACAATTATAGTTCAAGTCAAATACGAAATAATATAAAACGACATCCTTTTTGGATCAATATACCATTGGTGCAAATTAGACATGTTTATGAACAGTTAAGTTCTAATTATTCCATAAGTGATATTTATGAAAATTGTTCTATTCTACTATATCCATGGAATAAAATCCGAGACATATCTTGTTCATTTGATAAAAAGAAAAATACTAGTCAATTACACATTCTAGATCAAGTAGATTTGACAGAACTAAGTTCCAGTCAGAAACTTAGTCTAATTTTGTATTTGTTAGAAAGAAGTCACTATTTCAGTGGTAATGGTGTTTGGTCAGAAGAAAAACATAAAAACATAGACAATAATATATCAAAAACAGAATCAAAGCAATTAGTGTCAAATTTTACAAAATAAAATATATTATGTTATGTTTTCTTTTCTTCATAATGCTTAATGTGTTTTTTATGTTTATGTGTGACATTCGCATAATTTTTTGGAAGTGATCACGTCTTGTATATCGATGAACGCCGACTACACGGAAGAAAAAGCATGACTCTTGTCACGTTCCACCTGAGCCGAGCGTGCAAGCGAAACGATAGAAAGCCACGATCAGTTTTGTCGTCTTATCGTTAAGTTATAATAAAAATAAACTAATAATCAACATGAAGTTTTAATTAAAAAGTCAACAGGAATTTCCATGAAAAGAAATAATAATATTTAAAGAAAAACTTGTATCACTGAAAGTTTATGAATTTCTGAATAAATATTAAAATATCAATGAAAATTATTTAAAAGTATTTAGATGTCAACACAATTTGTCTGACTAAGGAAACAATCCAACTGTGGGCAGACGTACCGCTTTCACCGAGCCCGCAAAATTTAAATCTTTCGCGGACCTTACTTTGGCTGCTGCGGACTGGTTGGAAACCATTGCTGTATGTACGCAGATAATGTAGATTGGAGGATCTTAAATACAAATATATAATATATGTAAAATATATGTATATAAATTGTAAATAGGACGTTATTTCTTTTAATTATTGAGTATAATTTAAGTAAAAAATATTTGTGTTTAATTAACATGGCATTTATCAATCAATATAACCCAAAACAACGATATTTAAAATTTGATAGATTAGTCTCAGGAACGGATTAACCTATTTAAATGCAATTTCACTATTGGATTCTGGCAAGCTTCCATCAAAATTTGGTATTTATTAATCAGTTTAGTTTTATTACAATAGGTTAATAAACAAAAAAAAAAATTATTTTTTTCGACAAATTTGCCAATTGCTACAACAGTTGGTACCTAAAACCGTCTACGATAATACGCAAATACTGCCTTAACTAATAAGGAATGATTTTGAAGCTTATCTACTCGAAAGTCGTTGACAGTAGTAGACATTAGGTGAGAAGGAAAACTATTTATGTAATGAGGGCATAGGCAGGGTCATGAGCGTAGTAAGAAAAAGAGTGCATGCCAACCCCCGGAATGGCCTGGTACCCACTCTAGAAATTTATACCGAAAAATTAAAAAAAAGTGACGTCCAGGATCAATTTTTTGTTATGTTACTTCACATTGCTTTTTAAATTCGTGAACCGAAATCACTGATTTCAAAATAGAAGCATTTTTTATAACCCACTTTATGTGTAACTAGCAATCCACTCGCGGCTTCGTCCGCATCCGGTCTATAATACTTTAAACAACTTGTTTTCATACTTATTTAGAAAACCTATAAAAATTTGAACGTAGCGGGACTCGTCCCGCGTCTCTTCGAACGTATGGCTTAGAGGTCACGTTCAAATTTTTATATGTTTTCTCAATAAGTATTTTTATTTCTTAAGTGTGGAATAACACTCTAAAAAAATGTTTAAAAAATCTTGTTTTCATAATTCTGAGAAAGTGCAAGCACTACGTGTCTCCTTGAGAGGATGTCATCAGCAGTAAAGGCACTCCCTGCGAGACTCGAGTTTAGGCTTGCGGCCGTAAACAGAGCGTTGAATTATTTTAATTTTACATTTATATGCTATAATAGCCGAAGCTTATCTTAAAAATCGTAAGCTTCACCATCCATGTCAAATAAAAATCGGTGACATATCCCTCCAATTTTCATTATTTTTTGTCATAAAATGCTTTATAGTGACTTATTTATAAGACGATAGATATGGTGTCGTGGACTCTTTTTAGAACTAATAAAATAGAATGTTTCTGCCGTATATATTTAACTATTTTTATAGCGCACGTGCTAAATAATACTTACACCGTAATGTTATATAGCCTATAGCACTTCTGAATAATGTAGATTTCATACAAAACAAAAAAAAGTAAATCGGACCAGTAGTTTCAGAGAAATCAATTTAAACTCTTCCGGTTTATTGTATTAGTATAGATAGATACATACACGTAATAGTAATTGTATCAAGCATAGCACAATTATTTAAAATGAAAAATGTATCTACAGTAAGGATCACTTTTAAAAACACAAAACATCATGTTGATGGTGTGGGGATAAATAAGGAGGGATCATAATGAATTAAATGAATCTTTTGCGAAATATTAGACAAAAATATTTAATTTTTTTATCTCTAGAGAGCATATTTTCCTTAATCTAATATTTCGAAGCCGTCATGGCGCAGAAGATACGTTGTGATCTCGATTCCCACTCAGGGGAGCGAAATATTTAATATTTTCATTTCCTCGCTGGTAACGAGGCAAAGCGCGGTGCGTTCTGCCACTAAACACGCAGTGGCTCAAGAATTCGGTGGAAAGTGAGGCGTTCCACATTTTCCCTCTTCACATCCGTTGTTGTGTCTTAATGGGCAACAAAGGGCTTTAACATTAGGTTCTTAGGTCCTCCCCTGCCCTGGTATGTGCAGGATACAGCGTCGAGCTAAATATATTTAAAAAATATGATTTTTACTGGCAATTCAATGTATACAAATTTAAAAAAATATATTGGATTTTACTGTATTGCCGTTAGTGATTGAACGAATTTTGAATAATGAAATTGATAAAACGTAATTACATGTACAAGCTTAATACTTGACCTATTTCTGATTTCATATATACTAAAGTAATTTTAAAAAGCACCTCAATATTCTACCTCTTAAAAAAAATGTTGCACGCACTCATTGCATATTTTATTGATCTTACAAAGGTTTAGGTAATTGATCATCAGGGATAGTATTATAATTTTTTTAAGTTCACTATTGCGTATTTATCTCAATAATATGTAATGATGACTATTTTTGTAAATAAATTAATAATTGATTGAAAGTAAATTTACATTGTTAAAAGGAGGTTTAGGTTAACTAATGGATAATAAACTTTTAAAAATTTTGTGTAAGACAGTGCCACATTAATTTTTTCATATGAAATTGTAAAGTTTTACTTTTTTTTCGTGAAAATGTTACTTTATATATTTTTTTAATATCAACCACTGGCAATACTGCTTCAAAGTCAAACTTCAAAGTTCAATGAGACAAGACGACAGTCACTGAACTCATATCACTAATGTGATCTGTGGTTACGGGCAATATTATATGTAGGGAAAAATGGCGACTTTACTACCTCGTTCTTTTGGTCTTGCGGAAACTATATTTGTTAAAAATGGGACAAAGGTATGTAAAAATATATTATGTCAAATATTTTAAACGCATAGATATTGTGCAAGAATATGCTATAAGCACTTTAAGTGCTTATTTTTCCCGAAATAAGTAATTTCTACTTACATATTATACATTTTATCAGGAATACGTATATAGTAGTTTCCGCCAATGACATAGCGCTAATTTTGAATTTTAGTAGTGCTTGACTATTACGTAAAATCGTCAGTTTCAATTTATGTAATTATAAATTTGACCTTGTCATTTTCAGCACTAGTGACCTTACGTCATCAATACGCAATGTTTATTTCTTACTTTAACAGATTTAAATCTAATATTGTAAGCTTATTCCTTGAAACTTATAAAATAATACATCTTTTTATAAGAAGAGCGATCGAAAGAGGAAACTATCGTGTCAAAAAACGTAATAACATATGGAAAATTCAAAACAACTTGAAATTATTACTTAAAAATTGGCTTATTATTTTTTCTGTTACAATTTCCTTTTTATATTTAAGATCGTTTGTCTTACTGCAAAAATTATAAAATATTTATTACCTATATCATAAATTTTTAGCTCTTGGCAGCCTCAACATCCAAGAATCTACCATCCAAACAACAAGTCCGTAACTTAAATGTACATGAATATGTAAGCTATACATTGCTGAGGGATAATGGTATACCTGTGCCAAAATTTAATATTGCAAAGACTAAGGATGAGGCAGTGAAGTATGCCCAAGAACTGAACACCAAGGATATTGTGTTAAAAGCGCAGGTAATTTAATCTTAATGAATAAGTTGATATGTTATTGTCTTAAATAATTTACTGTACTTATGTATATAAAATATCCATTTTTAGGTTTTAGCTGGTGGAAGAGGAAAAGGTGCCTTTAAAAATGGGTTGAAAGGAGGTGTAAGGATGGTTGACAAGTGAGATTATTTGACTGTAATATTTCTTATGTAATATAAATAATATGTAGATTCCCTATTTTAAACTCATGTTTTTAATTTTAATTAAAAAAATATATTTATTTAGTAAAAAGTGGCTACATGAGTGGCTACAACCCTGAGTTTTATAATTGATTTGTACCTACTATAAAAATCAATTATAATATTATATATATCTAAGCCCCTTGTGTTGTCTCAGGGGAATTATATGCCATGTTTATATAAGCAAATATAAAAATATATTGTCTTAATGTGTGTCAACATGTTATGTATATGATCTTTGTTTTAGTAATGAGACAAAACTCCACATAAATCCATATCTTGCTATATGCAGGGTATCATTGTAGATCTAAAAAAATATATGTATTTTCTAGACCTGAAGTTGCCGGAGATATTGTTGGGAAAATGCTGAAACAGTACTTAGTGACAAAACAAACAGGCGCAGCTGGCAGAATCTGTAATATGGTCATGGTCACTGAAAGAAAGTTCCCACGTAGAGAGTTTTACGTTGCAATTATGATGGAGCGCAGTTTTAATGTATGTATATTGAATAATCTTATATTCTAGTTGTAGTTCTAGTAGTAGAAATATATTTCAAATTAAATATGTTCGATCATGTACATCAACGTTGAGGTTAATTGTGTATCGAGCTAATTATAAATAACTGGCCAGTAGGAGATTATTGATCATGGCCTTGTTTGTTTCTTTAGTTCACGTTATGAATAACGCACAATTATTTTATGCAACTTGTAAACCACATCACTTTAATATGTTAGTTAGAATTTATAAACATTTTTTTTTGATGCCACAAAATTTTCGTTAAGTACAGTTTTAACTGAAAGTATGTATTGTGGAGTATGTTTATAAAATATATGTATACAGCCATAAATAAAATGTTGGGTTTAAAAAAATATATATATATTTTAAAATTATCAACATTTATTAAAAATGAGTAAAAATTTGTTAAATAAGAAGGTAGTGTGTGAATTACAAATGTTTATTCCCAAATAATTAAATATATAACATATTTTAAAACAGGGTCCTGTTATAATAGCTTCATCTCAAGGTGGCGTTAATATTGAGGATGTGGCTGCGGAGAATCCGGATGCTATTACATATGAACCCATAGATATTGTCACAGGCATTACCGATGAACAAGTATCACGTGTGGTCAACAAGGTATGCTAAAAACCCTATGATTCTTTGAACAAATTATAATGTAAATATATGGATATGATTCCAGTCACATTTACAGTCACACTTGCACTGCGCCAAGACTGGCCTCAATAAATTATTATAAATAATAAATTATTAGTCTTAATTATTTTGTGCCACACCTAATTCTTACATAATAGGTTGTAAAAAGTTGATTTTATTGTGTGGCGTTTTACTTAATGAGGCCAGTTGTTGAGAACGACTGGTTGTGGGTTCCCACTCGACGCAATTAATTATTTATATTGCCCCGCTATGGTAATCAAGAGTGACAATCTTCCACTCAACAATGCCTCAAAAGTTGGGCAGAAAGTTGAGTATAGTGGAAGCAGCAAGAGAGCTATATTTACTTTGTTTCTATTTCAGATTGGACTCGGTGAACAAGCTAATGAAGCCTGTGATATGATTAAAAAAATGTATGACCTCTTCCAAAAGAAAGATGCCTTGTTGATTGAAGTCAATCCCTACGCTGAAGATGCTGTTACAGGCCAATGTAAATCTGTTTAAATTATATGTATAGATTTTTGGCATTAAAAGTAATAATAAATACATTATTTATAATTTAGTATAAGTTAAGATACTATTCTATAAAACAACTTAAAACATTTAGATTTGTATTTATTTATATATTATAATTATATTTGTGTGTGGAAAAGCTTCAATTTACAGCAAATTTTCAATGCTTTCATTAGTTTTATAAAAAATCTATATTGATGTTGTGCCAGTCTCGAAAGTATGTTATCAACGAATATCTTGCTTTTCTTTGCTTGACGGTGAAGATGAACCTTTGTATAAGAGGGTAAATTAAGAAATTAAAATATATAGGCGTATATAGTACATACGTTCTATGTAGCGTAAACTCGCTTGTTCAGGGAACCTTATTCCAAGGCGGACTTAATACGTGTACTCTACCTAGATTGATATTATTTTCCTATTTTTTTTGTAATCAATATCCACCAAATATTTTATGCTTAATATGAAATATGTCTACATGTTAATGTTAAGGATATGTTATATTTTTTTTACAGTTTTCTGTTTGGATGCTAAATTCCGCTTCGACGACAACGCCCAATTTCGACAAAAGGAACTATTTCAACTGCGGGACATTACCCAAGAGGATCCGAAGGAAATTGAGGCTGCAAAGTTTGATCTGAACTACATTGCCCTAGATGGTAACTTTTATTAATATATTTCTTTTCTTCAGTTTTACCTAAAGTAAGAAGAAAGAATCTTTTTATACCCCTATTATATAAATTAGAGTGTTTTCTACTCTTGTCTTATTTTCGAGACACGTTTGTTGAGTGGAAATCAACGCAGCGCTGTCTCTTGTTACTCGAACAACAAGTTAAATATAATTGAATCAAAAATTCATGGGAAAGGGAATCGAACCCAAAAGTATCACTTATACAGTAAAACGTTGTGCCGTTGTGCCACAACAGCTCCAAATTCCTTACACTTAAATATAATTATTATGTTAACACTTATATAGGTAACATTGGGTGCATGGTAAACGGCGCCGGGCTGGCCATGGCCACCATGGACATCATCAAGCTGTACGGCGGCGACCCCGCTAACTTCCTCGACGTTGGCGGCGGTGCCACCGCACAAGCTGTCTCCGTAAGTATGCTTTAAAAGATGTTATGATTACGAAAATACAATGAAAATAATGCCAAGGCACTTTGGTCAGGCCTAAATTTGCAACGTCACTTTACCTTAGCAAAGCGGCGAAATTGTATTAATATAAATATGATCATTTCCTCGTGTTGTGATCGAACCCACAACCATTGCATTTACAATCACTGCGTCAACGATAATAACGACAATGCGAATATTGACAAATTTTACCATACTTTCGTATGTCGAACAGAAATATAATGTTGATATTAAATTATTGTTTGTAGGAAGCCTTCAAGATTATCTTATCAGACCCGAAGGTGACAGCCATCTTGGTTAACATCTTTGGAGGCATCATGCGATGTGACGTCATCGCTGAAGGCATCATCAACGCCGCCAAGAACCTCAACATTCAGATACCAGTTATTGTTCGTCTACAGGTAACAAATTATCTTAAAATAACAGCATAATAATAACTATCCAATATAAAAATGAAATTATAAGGTGTTAAATTTGGATCGGTAGTTTCATTTATTATCTATATAATAAAAAATAAAATAACTAAAGCAAAAAAAATTAAATAAACATTGAGTAATTTTTGTCATTTTTATATTCTTATAATCTTATCTGGTGATAAAAAAATTAAATAGCTTTCACATTATCGCTGAGATTATAGTAATATTTAGAATGCAAATATGATTTAATTTTTTCTGATAATTTAAATTATAATTAATATTGTTGAGGTCCTCAAAGTACAGGGAGGGACAGAAGCCTGCGACTGTAAACGCGATAGTTGTGGGCTCGATTCCCACTCGCGGAAATCAAATATTTAATATTTTCACGGTAACAAATAACGGTATTGTCAAAAATGTCTTAATACTAGTTTCCCAGGTACCCCCTCTGCCAACTCTGCAATGTGCTGGATTCAAATCTGACTGTTTATTAATTAAAAAAAAAAACTAATTTTAAAAGAAAAATAATGATATTATAAAAACCTCCAGGGTACAAAAGTGAACGAAGCCAGAAAGCTGATAGCCGACTCCGGCCTGCGCATAGTGCCGCGCGACGACCTGGACGAGGCGGCCAAGCTGGTGGTGCAGCTGTCGGAGATCGTGGCCCTCGCCAAGAACGCCGGCGTCGAGGTCAAGTTCGACATACCTAAATACATGCTAGAGAAGTAAACAGTATTTTAGCTTTATTGATCCGTACACAGACTGCTGTGTTATGTTATTGTTGTTTATATTTTCAATAATAATCAAGTTGTAGGATTGGAATATTGTGTTTTATATACATATTTTATATAAATAACACTTTATTTTTTATATTAACTTTATACTTTGTTGATACATATTATATTTTTATTGATTATATTTGAAAATCTGTGTACGGAGTCCTGTATTAGTTATCGACTTATAATATTCATCCTATTAATCTCATATTTAAATTTTCTTCGAATAATATTTGTATCTATCGAACTTGTTTGTGTCGAGTCACTATTCTTCACTATCACTCTTAGTGAGCACGCTTCGAGTAATGTTAAGCTAATAATAAGCCGTGTTATTTATTCAATTTAGATTGATATTTAGATGTTAGGTACATTTGTTTCATTGATTTCATGTATTTATTGTTTAATGTTATATAAAATAATTATAATGTAATCTTAACAACATTCGTCGATTTTGTTATTTCTGAAATATAATAATATACTCTTATTCTCCAAACGTTAGTGAATTTGTGAATATGAGAAAAAAATCGCACCTCTAACGGGGTTCGCTTATATGCGCCGATTGATGTTATTTATTGTATTAGAATAAATACTGCCTACGTTTAATGTAAAATAGTTTTATCCAGTAAAGTTGAACAGTATATATTTATTTGCCCTTTTGAAATATGATTTATATTTTTTGAGATTTATTTACTTTTCTAACATTTTATAGAATCTATGACCTGGTATTAAAAATAACATCCCAAGGACACCCTAGAGTACTATCTGTAGAATATATTTCTTTGTATATAAAAGACTTGCATTGTTTTAATACATTTGTGAGTTAGTGTATTTGAAAAGTACAACAATATGTATATGATTATGTCCAAGTGATATTTATTTGTGGCAGTTTACAGTTATTTGAAGAGTAATAAATGTATTTGGATCGCGTATTGTAGTTTCATTAAATCCAATTTCGTAATTAGTGTAATATAGTAGTATAAATAGAAAAAAACAAGGTATTTAGCATAATAAAAAATAATAATTTATAAATAGAAGTCTCTTAACAACATCTAAAATAATATTAAACAAATATATAGTTTATATAAATATACTTTTGATCTATATTTTTAGTTTTACTAACTTTTTACATTGAAAACAACTTTTAATTGATACAAAGATCTTAATGTATATTACAAGTGGTATAAAAATCTTGTCAGAAATGAATGAAGTCAGGCAAATAGATAATATTTTTCTTACCACTTTAACTAACTTGTAACAATTTGCCCATAAATCGTAAATTGGGTTATTAAAGACTATTCTAAATTATATTTTTAAATTCAAGTTGTATGCCACACGAACAGGGTAAGTAAAGAAAACATAGTGTTAAGTCACTTTCTTCCTCATTTAACGCAAAATTTCCGAAGCATTGATTGGTGAATGGAGAAGCTCAACGCCGCGCTTTGTCCTATTAATAGAGCCAAGTAATGAAAATACTTTTTTCACTGTTTGCGAATTCAATCCACGCCGTCACATCTACAGTCTGACGGTGTGCCGCTGCGCCATGACGTCATCATTGATATTAATTAATCAATTAAATATTCATATTCAGGTCGCATTCCATTATAAGAATAAAAGCGGATCTCACGGAAGCGGTGACCCATGTACTAAATAGATCAAGAATTATTGGATTTTTGCCATTATATTTTAATAGGATTTATAAATGTTGTTTTTGTGAAGTGATATGTTTTTTAAACACTGTTTATAATATAAAAATACATGTTTACACATGGATGAATAGCTTTATTTTGTTAATCTTATTTAATTTAATCTTGCAATAAAACTGTACATGATTATACATATTTATTAATCTAAATCAATAGAAATATATGTTTATTTAAATGGACACGTTTCATTTAAGACGAATGAAAACATTGCCTATATATAATATATGTATATATGAATCTAACTAATATAAACTAATTGTTCAAACAAACAATTGCACTGAGAGCGTGTGAAGATCACCAATAGCTGAGGCTTGGATTTTTTTATGTAGGACCATACACTATACGACTTCCTTGCTGGGCGTCGAAATACCTAAAGCTTCTTCGTATCCTACTTTTGTTCCTTGTTTGTCTGTAAACAAATTAAAAACATAATGTTAAGATATCTTGTTGATCTTTACTAATGTTATAAAGCTGAAGTTTGTTTGGTTGAACACTGCCTAAACTCAGCAACTTAAATTGCAAAGTTCTGGAGGCATTGCGTGTTGAGTTGCGGACTCAACGCCGAAAGGCCTTTACTTCGACACCAGAGCGAAGAAATGAAAATATAAATGTAAATAAATATTTCATCTCCTTGAGTGGCGTTCGAACCCACAACCAGTCGATTTTACAGTCACACTTTGTACACCTTTCTGTGTAGGACAGTCCATTTGACATAGAAGGCTTCATTCAATATATCACCGCAGGTACGGTGAGAGTTATGAAGCGGCAAGCTCAGATTTTTAATTATAAAAAAATTGTAAATAGTTATTTTTTCCATAAAATACATATCTATTGTGAATATAAGTTAGTACAAATAACCAAAAGGACAAATAAATACCTTTTTTGGAACTTTTACTCTTCTTTGATTCTTTTTCTTTAGATTCTTTTTTTGACTTCTTATGTTTTTCAGTCTTTATTTTCTCTAGAGTTTTGTCATCGTAGGCTATTTCCATGGTTTTATCCTTAGAGTTATCATCAGTAACAAAGAGTAGGTTTTCTTCTACACCATTATTAGTTGGTTCTGCTAACATTAAATCAAATTCTTTATTATGCTTAGAACTCTTGCTCTTCTTCTTATGGCCAGATTTTTCTGAAGATCTTTTTTCTGTTGATTTATTTTTCTTAGATTCTTTTTTCTTATTCAATAAGCCAGTCTCCGGTGATGGATATTGTTGTATTCTTGTTACTAGCAACTCTTCTTCACGGAGTGGTCTAAAAATATTAAGCAAAATTAAAATGGCTTAAAATGTTCATTTGGTATTGCAATTAAAATAAAATAAATTAGCTTCACGCTGTATCCCGCACACAGCAGGGCAGAGGGAACCTAGTGTTAAGACACTCCGTTCCCCACTTTCTGTCGAATTCTGGATATCGCAATTACAATAGTTAAAATTCATAATTTTCTAGATATACCAATAAGAGAACAGAATTAAACATTTTACAGTAGGATATTTTAAATATACAATATAGACTGAAACTTCTAGTGTTTTAGTGCCTTGCTGTATTTTGACAACGCGCATCGCATTCAGAGTACTCTAGCGGCAACCGCGCCCACAACATGTGGTGTTTACAGTCGCACGTACACGTCGAGGTCGAGGTCGAGCGCGCGGTGCGGGTCGTCGCGCGGCGCGGGCTCGTCGTCGGAGGGCGAAGCGCCGTCCGGCAGCTCGCCGCCCTCCGCCACCGCCGGCCGCGCGCCCTCCTCCGCCTCCACTGCGCACAAACATTATTGTTTACAACTACAACAATATACATATACCTATAAATAAATAAATAAAAATTAAGTCAATCGATAGTTAAGTCACAAAAATTTCAAAATTATTTGACCTCTCTCACATCAATGAGGAGTTCACACGTCCTCTCCTCAAATAGGATAATATATATATATTTCAAATAAAAATATATTTATGTATCTTCTAATACTTATGGCTATGCCGTGTGTTTTTTTTTTTCAACATTTTCAACGTTTCACCCATTTATAAAGGTAAATAGACGTAAAATTACGTTGAATTTAACTACAATAATAAATATAACATATCCCCCAGATGGGGGTCGTAGCCTCATCCATTGCTTTAAAACCCCATAAGTTCAACAAAATAGTGTCATATATTTATTTTATATTGTGGTATTGTTTCTGTAATATTGTTGTTTGATTATGAAATATCACAGAAATCTTTTAGCATATAATTATATATTATATCTTGATTATAAATTGTATCTTCAAAAGTGTCATTTACAAAAATAAACACTTGGTACATAAAAAAATACAAACAGTCACTATCTGATTCAGAAGAATGCCTTTCGATTTTGTTTTTCCTCTTCTTTGATGTTCGTTTTTCTTTTTTCGCTTTCTTCGAACTTTGTCTTGTAGTTAAGTACATATCAGATCTCTTAGCTGAAACAATACAAAGTGATTTAAAATAAAATTATTTAATATACACTACTGTTTTTTATTGAGATCAGTAAAAACAACAAAATAATATATATAATAAAGACATACATGATATTATTAACATGAAACGAAATAAAAAATAATATTTTTTATCGGGTCAAACTATCGCTTTTTTTAATATTGTTGGAAAACTCAATGCAAAATTCAAAAATAATATGTTTGCTTTGCTATTAGTGTGTTTTACATTAAATTTCTGTGTAATAATCTCTAAAAAATCTATATAATAATATGAACATAAAAAGATTATCATGGTGCAGCTATATAGCCTCTGGTCGTGGCTTCGATTCCCACTCGGGGGTATGATTTCTTCTCGCTCTGTTAAAAAGACAAACTACGACGTTGAATTCCGCCACTCCACTCTTGAAATTTAGAGATGGAAGCGTCGTGACACTAGGTTCCCTCTGCCTACTCTGCAACGTGAAGCTAAAAAAGGAAAAGAATATAAAATTTGGTACTAACATTTAACCTGCAGCGGCACTTCGAGCGCTATCTCTGCGATGGGCACGTCGTCCTGGTACGAGCGCGGCGAGTCGTCCTTCAAGTAGTGCGGGTTGTTCGCTTGCTCGTGGCGTCGAGCTTCTCGCAACTACAATACAATTTTATATTTTAATAACTGTTTAATATTTATTTATAACAGAATATACATATAATATAACAATTCACAAAAAAAGTCAATCTATTATTAATATTTCTTGTGTATTATTTGGATTTAATGAATAATGATAATAGCTTGTTTTTAAAAAAATCGGAAGTATATATGTTGGTTGGGGTGTCTTACTTTGCTCATTGCAAATGTTTATTGCATGAAATAAAAATTAGACTATATAGTGGAAATTGTCTAAAAGCACGTTAATAATAAAGAGTGTCTTTGTTTATTCATATTTGATAATTATAGACAATCTACGATGCCGTTGAATACATTGTATTAATTATTATTGCTGGCATTAAAATTTGACAATAACTGTATAAATAATCTAATGTAAAACTGAACAAACACATACAAACAAGTAACCTAGATGACATAAAAAAAGCATCAGTAAAGAAATTTACAACAAATAATAAATAACTAAAATTAATTTAATATTAGGTTCACATTATATCCCGCACACAGCAGGGTAGGCAGAGGGAACTTAGTGTTAAGACACTCCGT